>CAJQZJ010034344.1:1338624-1360136 GCA_907164525.1 Lophiomys imhausi
GGTCTGGTGCCAGCTGCCTAAGACGGCAGCTCCAGGGGGGTCTGGTGCCAGCTGCCTAAGATGGCAGCTCCAGGGGGGTCTGGTGCCCCCTTCTGGATTTCATAGGTACATGCAAGCACAAGTACACATACTACCCCCCACTACCCATCCCCCCACATACACCTAACTTAAAATAAATCCTTAAAGGCAAGAGAACCAAGCCCCCAGGAAAGAAGGTCCTCACTAAAGTTGCCTAGGGAAAAAGACGAGACAAGAGTCTATAATTCAGAGTGATTTTTATATCAAGGACTGTTTTTGTAGCCTCAGCCCTGTGCTAATTCTCTTTCACTGCTTCTTAATTTTGAACAGGAAAAAGAAATCTGACCCCAGGCAAATGAAAGTCAATGAAACAACCGTGAGTGTAAACATGGAGTGTCCAGTATCGTTAAATGAAAGCCAATGGCATGGCAGTTCTTTGATGACCCAAGGAACCCTGCTGTGGCCACCGGGCAGCTGCTTGTGATGGTAGAGTGAACACTGAGTACCAGACTCAGGACATCAAGATCACAGTACCTGGAACAATGTCCCTCATTTCCTCACTGGGAGGGCACTCTTTCCTTTATCTGCATGCTTCTGGGCTTGGCAATTGGGGATGATTTCCATTTGGAGTTGATGTCATCCAACCTCTCCATGATCCTACACATGATACAAAAGCTACTTCGAGTCTGAGCTCCACCCCCTCTAGCTGTGTGTCCTGTGGTAAGCACTGATCAATCTGATTCAGTCTCATTCATTATCTTGAACAGCAGCAATGATATCTACCTCGAAGGGCTGGTGCAAAGGTATAATAATACAATAAATGTAATGCATTTACAATAGTGCCCAGGATATAATACGGGCCAAAAGGTAGCCATCAGTAATATATAGTGTTGTTTTTAAAATACTGTGTGTAACAACTGTCTTGCTACTAAAGAATTCAATGCACAAGAATGGGTTCAATGCTTTATTAAATCTTTGGCAACAGAATACTGGGTATTCTGTTAAGCTGAGTAGCTTAAAGAACAGAAATGTATTTTCTCTCAGATGGAGGCTTCAAGTTCAAGGTCAAGGTAAGAGAGGGTTTCCTCTTTAACCCACTCCCACCCCCACCGCTCCCCCGGCTTACCAAGGACAGTTTGTTTTGTCACATGGCCTTCACTCTGGGCCTGCATCCTAACCTCTTCTTATAAGGACAATGTCATGTTGGTTCAGGCTCCCACACTAATGTCCCCATTTTAACTAAATGACTTCTTTCAGGGCATTTCTCCCAAATGCAGTCACATTCTGAGGTAGGAGAGGCTAGGATTTCCACATGAGCATTCAGGGGCACACAAACCCCATGGGTAACAACACACAAAGTCATCTTGTCCCAAAGCAAATATCAGGCCAAGGAGATAGGAAATACAAAGCAATTTGTTCAAAGAATCATGGGAAGGCATTGGCAAAATCTAAGAAGCAAGAAATTGTATAGCCGTAGACAAAAAATAAGCTCACTCCTCAAAAAAAACGGCAAGAACAATGAAAACTCGAGGGTGTAGAATCTAGAATAAAGGAAATTGAGAGATCTGGCAACTGAATGCAAATAATGGGCTGTATTTGGGCCTCAGTGGGCTAGAATAGGCCCTTCAAACTTCATGTGTTGTAAACACAATCCCCAGAGTGACAGGACTGTGACATTTGAGCGGTGATTGGTTCATGAATAGACTCATCCTTCATGAATTCATAGATTAATGGAATAATGGGTCATTATAGGAGTGGCTATGTTATAAAAGCAAGTTGGATCCATAAGACTACATGACAGAAGGAGAGAATTGATTCCTGCTCTATATGTTCAGTGTGGCATACACACACACACACACACACACACACACACACACACACAGAGAGAGAGAGAGGGAGAGAATAAATAGAACTGCAATAAAATTTTAATTAAAAAGATTAAAATAAATGGAGACCATTTTCCCATATCATTAAACGCTTTTGTACAACATGAAGTTGTTAATGTACCATCCTATTTTATGGGTACATCATAATTGATTGACATGGTTTTCCATTGTTCAACTATTAAGTGGTTTGCCTCCTACCTCCTTGGTATTACAGATGTCTAAGTCTCTATACACATGCCTAAATCTATTTTTAGATCAGATTCCTGGAAATGAAACCACAGTGCAGAGACAGGCTTATACTTGACACCATGCATGGTTCCATGCTGCCAAAATATCAATCCTCACCATTGATAACAGCCGTTTTCTGTTCTCTCTGATAAACAGCCCTGGGCCTTGCTTGCGTCAATCAAGAAATCATGGAGAACATGTGTGCCAGGCTCTAGAACTTTCCTGCTGCAGGCCAGTCCCACAGCCCTTCCTGCATGGGCCTCTGAAAATGTTTCCCAGCTGCTTGAATTGTTTTGCCTACCCCAGGCTGTACATACTATTCATTATTCTTTGGCTTTAATCTGCACTCCGTCATGGGCAAGGCAAATCTATCGACCAACTACCTAACAAGATTCTCTTCTTTGATGTGATAAGAGATTTGGGGTGGGGGGAAATGCTTTTGAAGCTGGAAGACTGTGCTTGCAAGAAACTTAAATTAAATATAAGGAGATACAGTGACTGTGAAGATATCATTAAACAAGATGGGAGAGGGAATTAAAGAGAAGATCTGCACCCTCGTCTGCACGCTACTTCTGCTGGTGTTTTCCAGACAAAGCTAACTTGCAATAGCTTGGTGAACTGCAAGAATTGTCGATTGGTTTCAGTCTTGTAGATTTGAGATTGAATTTTAGTTCCAGTGCTTGTTAGCTGGGTAGAAGGGATCAAACGACGCCCCAACAACGCCCCAACTTCATGGCTCAGTAAGTATGATGGTAGAACTTACTTCATCGGGTAGCGATGAGTGTTGACAAGTGAATAGCTGTGACTTGCTTAGCACAATCCTGGGTTCTCTGCAGGGATTAGGGAAACGCTGACTGAATAGGATGAAATGTTTTACAATTTGGCCTCACAGCATTCATCCAAGCGGCTAGTATAATCCCATTGTACGGTCTGTAACTCTGTATCATTCATCAGTCCTTAGGCACATGCACACCCAAGCTTGTCTGCCGACTAAATAAATCTCAAATTCTGACATCCATGATGAGAAATACGAAATTTTTGTCAAGTGTTCTAGAAATCAAAAGTGAACCTGAAAACTCCACTCATATCCAATTATTCAGCATCTAGATAATTAAGGAATGGGCTGGAGAGATGGATCAGTGGTTAAGAGCACTGCCTGCTCTTCTAGAGGACTCAGGTTCAGGTTCGATTCCCAGCAACCACACAGAGGCTCATCACTGTCTGTCACCCAGTCTCAGAGAATCCAGGGACTTCTGGCTTCCCCAGGCACCAGGTGCACACATGGTGCTAAGGCATACCTGCAGGCAAAATACCCATCCACGGTGACTACTAAATAAAATGGATTTTTTAATTAGAAAAAGAGAAATGTTGGCTGGTTTGTTTATTTGTGGTTAAGTACCCCAAAGTGATGAGGAGCATCATGCATGGGCTCAGACAGACTAGGTTTTCAACCCTGACCTGGCTCTTTACCACTGTGTCATCTCAAGCAAGTTTTATGACCTTTGTACGTTTTGGTTTCTTCATCTAACTAACAGGTCTAATATATAATTATATATATACATATATATATAACAGGTCTAATAATAACTAACATTATCTTATAAAGATCAAAGAGAACACACGCACTGAGGCACTTAGAGGACACTAGTAAAGAAGTAAGCTCTCTGTAGAGCCAATAAAGCATCAAAACTAACATTTCAGAAGGTTTTAAAGGAGACTTTAGGGTCACAGCCAAGTTAAGAAAAAGGGTACAGAGCTATTCTCTGCGCTCTCTTTCCCTCACATGCATAGCCTCTGACAAGATCAACATCCTAGTCAGCTAGGCATGGTGTTTAGAGCTAGAGAGCTCTGAACAGGCAGAGGCGGGTAGATCTAGGTAGTTCAAGGCCAGTGAGGTCTCTACATATTGAGTTACAATGTCTAAACACTCACCCCAGCACCGGAACAGCAAGCCCTTATCAGAGCTGTGCGTTTGTTAGGACTGATGAACCGACATCAGCATTGTATTGTGTCGTTGCTAAAAAGGCCCAATGATGGGGTTGGGGATTTAGCTCAGTGGTAGAGCGCTTGCCTAGCAAGCGCAAGGCCCTGGGTTCGGTCCTCAGCTCTGGAAAAAAAAAAAAAAAAAAAGACAAAATAAAAAGGCCCAATGGGAAGAAGTGGAACCAGGTGTTCTATGAATTTAGTTTTTCTTACAAAAAAACTTACACAATGTAATCTCCGTACTAAAAAAGATTGTAGGTTTCCTAAAAAGATAAGGCAAGTAAGCCTGATAAGCCAAGCAAACCTGATAATCCTAGACAGTCGACAAGTAAGTGAGCTATCCGTGGAACGGAGGGATGGCAAGTCCTGGGAATCAGAGCAGCGCTGCAGCTTCTTAAAGGTTCCCCTGTGAAGGTTGCCTAGTCTTTTTTTTTTTTTTTGTTCCTTTTCCTCTTTTTTTTTTTCCTTTCACTTTTTAGGATGTAAAATCAAACACTTAGGTCCCAAAAGTTCCAATGTCTAAGCAGATCAGGCAGATAATGCAAATGCATCCAGCAGCAATTGCATATCCAAGGTAACAGCAATGGCCAGTTATTACAATGTCTCTGATAATCTAAATGAACCAGGTATTTAATATTTTGGTGTCTTTCACTGGCTGCCCTAACTTCAGTGGAATTAAAACATGCAATACAATAATCCTGTTCTAAAAAGTAAGACAAAGTAAGACAAATGTAGCTTTAGTTGAATCTTGCCCTCGCATCCCAGAAAGATCCAGAAGAAGTATCAAGAGGTGGGTTTTTCTGATTCTTTGATTCATTAAGAGGCCAGGAGTTTAAGGGGACATTGCCTCTGTCCTTATTCCTGGATGGAATTTGAAACTGAGTGTGTTTAGCTACCTGGTCTCTTATCTGACTCTATAAACCTTATCTCTGTAGGATCTATGCGCTTTTATTAGGTTTCCAAGAACACTTTATAGCTGAGGACAACATAAATACAATTTTTTTTTTTGTCTCATGTTTTCCAAGAGCAAACTTCTAAATGAAGATTCATAGCTTGTCTCTTCCCATCAGTCAGCACACAGCTTGTGAAGCCGACTCACACAGCTTGCCATGTGGTGTGTGCCTGGTACTATATAGGTCAACTCAGAGTCTCTGTTGGTTTGATGCCTGTTTCCTGGTTCTGGTGATCCTATAGTTATGAACCATGTGGGTGAAGGGTGCACCAGATACCCATACCCCTGCCTACTTTTTTTTGGGTACTTTTCATATCATATACAATTATTTCAAAATTGAAAGTTTAAATTAAAAAAAATCTATTTGGGCCTTGGTGTCACAGGTCTGTAATCCCAGCTACTTGAAAAGCTAATGCAGGAGAATCACAGATTTAAGAGCAGCCTGGGCTGCAGAATAAGTTTAAGGTTATTCTGTGCAAATTCATGAAGCTCTGTTTCAAAGTTAAAAGGGCAAAAAGAAAGCAGTTAACTTAAAAATTCCTATAGGAAAGAAAATTAATTTCTATACACACATAAGGGAATATATCAAAGATATATTTGCTAATGCACAACTCACAGATCCCTCCCCTCCATCTCTACTCTAGTGAGTCCCCATATATATTGCTTCCCCCCTTGCCAGCCTCCTAAACTATGTGTAGTATAAATAGCACATATAAAAGCATAAAATATAAATACACATTTATACACATGTAAACATATTGCACACATATAAGAGACATAGGGTCATATATTAAACTAGTAATAATGGAAAGGGCCTAGTATAGAGGGGGATATTAAATCAAGTAACTTCTGGTTTACCTGTTTGCTGGCACTTAATAAAATAACATTATTTTTATAATTAACAAAATCTTCGAAAAACACTCTTAGAGTTACATCCCTAAAAACCTTGATACTACAAGATTTCAAAAGAATAAACATTGGCTCAAAGACAATTTGATGACTGACTTTTCAAGTTTGTGGAAAAACAAAACACAAAGTTTCGTTCACGAAATGTAGGATCAAACCATGCAGCTAGGCAAAGCATTCCAGGTAGCTGGGTGCTACTTAAGTTTGAGAACGGCTCCTTCAGCTGTTATTTGCTTCCCAAGAGCTGAGCCAGTGTTGCAGGTAGCTGCCACCATGGACCCACTAATTATAGTAACTCGTGTAAAAAGAGGAACACAACTTATAGCCAGATATAAATAAAAACAAAAACCCAAGTACAGTGTGCAACCTTTAGCACTAATTATAGCCTTGCTGGCTAATTAGGTCTAACCTAACTTTGTCTTTCCATAAGACCTAAGCAGTTCAGCTTGTCTAAATGTTTTATTTGAGGCACAAGCCTGTGTCCATAAACATTGGTCTGTGTTCCTAGCAATTTGGAACTACAGGACAATTAAAAATATATTTTTTAAATCCTCCTAACAGATTCATGTTAGGATCACAATTTCTAACTTGTTGAAGGCTGTATTAGTTACTTTTTATTGCTGTGATAAAATATGCCACCCCCAAGGCAGACTTATGGAAGAGCTTATTTTGGTTTACAATTTCAGAGAAGGAGTCTATGACAGCTGGTGGCCAGAGTCTGAAGCCAAGAGATTACATCTTCAACGGCAAATGATAATTAGAGAGAGAATTGGAAGAGGAGGGAGAGTATAAGCCTCAAAGCCTGGCACCAGTGCTGTACTTCCTCCAGCAAGGCTCCACCGCCTAAGGGTTCCATAACTTCCTTGTGGTGGTTTGAATGAGAATGGCCTCTGTAGGCTCATATACTTGAATGCTTGGTCGCCAGTTGGTTGAACTATTTTGGAAGGATTAGGAGGTGTGCCCTTGTTGGAAGAGGAGAGTCACTAGGGTGGGCTTGGAGGTTTCAAAAGCCCGCACCATTCCTAGTTAACCCTGTCTCTGCTTTGTGGTGGTCGCCTCGTCTCAACATGTGAAGTCTCATCTGCTGCTCCTGCACAGTGCCTGCCCATCTACTGCCATGTTTCAGGCCATGACATCTGTGACATATCCTCTGAAACTGTGAGCCCAATGAACTCATCCTTCTATAAGTTGTCTTAGTCATGGCGTCTCTTCACAGCAATAGAAATGTAACTAAGACACTCCCCAAAACAGTGCCACTAACTGCTCACATACCCGAAAGGGACAGTTCTCCTTTAAAATAACACAGAAACAAACAAATAAATTTATTAACTGATGTATCGATCCTCTGAGCACTCCTCATTACTTTTGGAGCACTGGTGCTTATGATTCTTTCCAATTCCAAATTAAAATTTAAATTACACATTCATTTACTGAGTGAGAATATGCATGTGTCTGTGTGTGTGTGTGTGTGTGTGTGTGTGTGTGCGCGCGCGCGCGCGCTAGTCCCCAAACCATGGCACAAATGTGGAGGTCAGAGGACAGCTCTCATGAGTTGATTCTCTCCTTCCATCATGTGGGGCCTGGGGATCGAAATAGAATCATCAGCCAGGTGCCTTGACCTGTCAGACTACCCCAGGTCCCTCCCCCTTTCCAGTTCTTGTACAAAAAGTGCTGTCTCTGCTCCAGCCAACTTGGCTTCCCTGGAAAGAGACTCTCGTCATTGTCTTCTCCATGTCTGTGGTGTAAAGAGTGGTTCTTTATAATTGGTGTGTGTGATGGTGACAGTCCCCGGTCTCTTCTAAAGGATCTCTGATGTGTTCACGCTTGGCTGAGTCTACTAACTCTAGGTAGTTTAGCAAACCATGTAAACTTCTAGATATTTCAGGGAAGACTGTAGTTGAAACGGGACCTTTCCTTGTCTCAAAGGCTAAAAGCACATTTAAATAAATTTCCAGAACAAGGCACTGCAAATGGTTTTCTGGTTACTTTGCCGACACGCAAAGTGCATCCGTGTCTGTGTGAAAATTAACCATGCACATATGTACCAGATAGGACATAGTTAGATGTAGAAAACTAGCCATGTACATATGTAACAGGTAGGATAGAGTCCAGTGTAGCTGGACAGAAAATAAAGAAAGTGGGAAACCCAGAGAAACTCCTTGATTTGGAAAATCTTAGCCTTTGTAGACTCACACTCATGGTTTTTCCATTGGCAGTGGTTAGACTTGAGATGGCATTAATAGTAGCCTGCACTGAATAAGCTCTTACCCCGAGGGCTACATTCACAGTGTTTATCAAACCACAGCTTGCCTTGTCCTGGCAGAAAAGAAAGTTCAATGCTGGCCTCATGATGACCACAGCCCTAGCATCCCTGCCATGGTCAACATGGGCCCGCAGGGCTTGACCTCATTTCACCGGCAGCATCTTTTTGTTTGGTTGTTGTCCACCCCCCACCCCCCCCCAGCTATATAAATGAGACACAAACCCAAAAGTTAAAGAAGAGTTCTCAAAAATCTCTGCACAAACTCCTAAGATGGAGTCATGACTACTTCTGTAATTTCTGCCAATTAATCCGCACACAACCCCCAACCACAAACCAGAGAGTTCAAAATAAGTTAAAGGAGCAGCCTCAGGGACCCAGAATGACATCATCCCCATGGACTCCCTGCTGTGATCTGCAGCAGCCACTGGTATTTTCCTTTGTACTCACAGTGGCATTTACCTGGGGAAATGGACAAAGGAATCAATGACAGAGCCTTCCCAGCAGCCCCTGCAGTCAGAGTCCCTGTCATAAGTGAGGAGGCAAGCGTCGGTGTAGGTTCCCATGACTTCATGCTTCTCCTTGTCACAGCTTCTCCCTGGCTTTCATGAACATGGATAATTCTGCACTAATGCCCTTTAGAGTCCCTGATCTACCTGGTTCATCTTCCTTAACCTCCTGTCACATCCCTCTCCTGCCCTTCTTATCAGACTCCTGTTATCCCAAATCTGTACTGTTTTCTTCTCTTTCCATCTCCCCCAAACCAATCACCCCCTAAACAGCCCCTTTCATCCTCTAGGAACTATAGACTGTTATCAGATATATCCTCTTATTCTCCAAAGCTATGTGCCTTCCTTAAAGTACTGACTGCCATGTTTACAGTTGGATTGTTTACAAGTGCTGTGAGCTCCATGAAGCCCAGGTCTGTTGCTTATCTGTTTCTTTCCTTTTTGTTTGTTTGTTTTGTTTTTGTTTTTCAAGACAGGGTTTCTCTGTGTAGCCCTGGCTGTCCTGGGAACTCTCTATAACCCACAGAGATCCATCTGCCTCTGGCTCCCAAGTGCTGGGACTAAAAGTGTGTGCCACCACCGCCCAGCTACTTTACTCGTTTCTATGTGCTGCCCTCAGTTAAAATGTTTTTTGATTTGAACTTCTTTGTAAGAATACAAATCTCAGACTCAAGGTGAGTTAGCTCAGCATCTGTTTCCTACACTCCTGTCGAACACCTTCAATTTCCTGCCCTGCTAAGGGGAACTCCATCTACTTCAGTGTCCCCAGCATCACGTCTCCTCTGTCCTCAGTCCCTCGACCCCATCTAATCAATACCCTCATCCTGTCCTCCCTGCCTCTCTAATGGCTCTTGGCTTACACCCTTTTGCTTTCCTGCCGCAGAGCTGTGGCTTCAGTTCTGGCTACATCATCTCTCACCTAGAGTGTCTCAACACCTCCTAATGATCAGTCTGCCTCCCTCCTCATCCTCCCCTTCACCCTTGCCCAAATGCATCATCCACACTGCAGCTGTGACTGTCCTAAGGTGCAAACCTGATTGTGTCCCTTTTGCTTATGGGTCCCAAACCCTAGTTCAAGCTCTCTCATGTGGTATGTAAAGTCCTCTTGGTGACCTCACATCTTCCCGTCACCATCGATTTCTCCCTCCTTGTTTTCCTCTGTTCCAAATCCAAACTCCATCTATTTTGGGTGCATGTATTTCTATAGCTATATGGCTCGAATTTATTTTTTAATGTATTTAAGTCATTCAAACAATTGTAAGTGAAAGCATCCGTGCAAACCTATAACATGTTATGCTTATGTGCATAGAGGACCATCAATGCATTGATTTGTGTTATGAAGTGAATTTTCTGCATGAAATCTTTATCTTTATCCTTTGTGTGTGTGTCTGACTATTCCTGTTAACGCTCATGTGTCATTGATCGGAGTTGATAGTTTCCATAAAAATTTTTTTTTTTAAGGCTCAGCCATTTCTATGTTGAATCACATAATTTGGTAGAATGAGAGCTTTCCTTACCCAATAAGAAGTACATCACTGTGCCTTCTGAACCTTGCCTCTCTATACTTTGCAATGAATGGCATGCCCGGGGCTTTTCATCACCAGTTAGGTGGAGGTCAAGCTGGTCATATGCTGCAGTGGTCTAGTTGAATCCATTAAGACATGAATGGAGATAACGCTGATTTCACTGGGTTAAACTCCAACAAGAGGCACTGTGGCTGTTCACAATGGCATTGGGAAATACGAGTTTGTCCTTGTCCCTTTGGTCACAGTGTTGGCTAGATTACTGAGCTTGCTAATCATTGCCCTGAATGGTGTGGGGCTTTGGGCTGGTGTTTATCAGCTCCACAGCTGAGGAAACTGTGCTTTGTCTCTCCAAGATTACACTCCTACAAGCCTCACTGGATAAGAGGAGTGGAAAAGGGTGGGGACCCCTAACTCCCTACAGCAAAGCCTAGACCTGTATAGAACAAAGCACCAAGACTTTTCAGCCCCTGCCCCAGCACAGGGCAACTAACTGGGGCTTAACTTGTTTGCCTCTCTCAAGAGCCTTTCAGTGGGTGGCTCTTTCGATTAACTGGAACTCTGATTTCTTTTGAGATAAGACACTAATTGCCTGGGGTTTCTGCTTTTCTTCTTTTCCATTACCTTTGGGTTTTTTTTTTTTTTTTAACTTTGTAGCAAGGCTGGAATGACTGCTGTGGGACAATGGTGGAAAGCCGCAAAAAGAGATTAATAGAATGTGGCCACATTAGGAAGTTAAACACCGAGGTCTAGTGCCCCTTCCCCACAGGTTCATTGTCAGGGTTCTAACATGAAGATCTTACAAACAGGGTCCTTGTATTTAGGTTTAAATACAAGGCAAGAGGTATGTATAACTAAGGAGCCCTGGTCAAGGCCTGGTGCTGGCTATTACCCACCCACCATCCTCTTGGTTCCAATATGCCCTCCACAATGGTCTGACAATTTGTAAAATCCCCATCAACAGCTATGCCTTTGGCCACCTTGCCCTCCCTTCCTGTCTCAGTCCTGCTCTGGTCCTGCCCTCCTGCTCTGCCACCTTAGCAACAAAAGCGACTTCCTGCTTTTCCAAGCCCCTCCCCACTGCCCCCGCCAGTCAGAAATATCAATAATCAACTGCATGGAACATCATTAAAATTCACATCCTAGGTTTGATGCAGCGTTTGCTCTGAAGCACTGCATGAGGACCTGACTTGGTCCTGAGCGGCGCAGCATCCATGTAAATGGCCAGATGTGGCATTGTGTATCTGTAATCACAGCAGCACTGGAGAGGAAGGGATGAGAAGAACCCTGGGGTCTGCTGGCCAGCCAGCTTAGTTGAATTGGTGAGCTCTCCCCGGACAGACCCTGTCTCAGAAATCAAAGTGGTTAGCAACTTTGGAATGACTGCCAACCTTGACACGCATGCATGCACACGAGCACACACATTTACATGCATATGCACTGCAAATACATCAGAAAAATAAAATTCACCTACCTACTGCTGCTCCTTGGACTCCCATAAAGTTCCCTTCTTGGGCATATTGATCTGCAAGGTGAACTGGTTACATCACAGAGCCTGGTTATAAACTGTTTTTTCTTTTTCTTTTTCTTTTCCCCTTCCTTCCTTCCTTCCTTCCTTCCTTCCTTCCTTCCTTCCTTCCTTCCTTCTTTCTTTCTTTCTTTCTTTCTTTCTTTCTTTCTTTCTTTCTTTCTTTTGTTTTGAGCCCATGATCCCAAGGAAGACTTGCAAATCCCAGCTAATAGGGTGGGTGACATGTGTGTTCACTATACATGGGGTGAATTGCCTTCTTCCCTAAAAAGAGAAGTAGCCAGTGGCCAGACAGAGAAAGGACAGTGGCCAGATGGCAGGCGTCCTGAGTCAGATTGTTCAGGAGCGAATTGCTGTCTGCTGCTTCTTGACCTCCTTTGGGCGTTGTGCAGGCTTGATGAGCTCATGCTCATAAAGAGTGCCAGCCTCTCACTGAAGTATAATTAATAATCATCTGATAAGTGAGTAACAATGAGAGTGATGATGTAATCCCTCCCCCAACTCTGCTCATGTTCCTTAGTAGTGATAGCATGAGCGGATGTTCCAGGGCACTCAACTAGGTGAGCCCAGGAGCCTCACTTGCCTTATCCAGAGTAGCCTAAGGGCACCGAGCAGGGAGTGATGTTCTGAGAGTGTTGGCCTGTGGAGTAATGGGAAAGTTCAAGGTACTCATGACTCAGGCACCAGGACACCCACATGCTTCTTGACAACACGACGACCTCCCAGGTGGACTGCTGAGCCCTTGAGCCTTGGTGAGGCTCACAGTGACGTCTTTCTCTTGTCTTCCCCCCAAGCCCCAGGGCCCTCAAGAAGTAGGGTGAATGGATGAGTCAAATCACTTCCTCCGTGCCATCATCTGATGGATGTGTGCACCATGGTCAACATGTATCTCTAGTCATCCCGGCTCCCAGTGAACCAAATGAAGAACTCGGTTCTAGGGCCAAGAATCGGTTTGGCTTCTTGACAAATGGGAGTTTACCCTGAGTCTCCAACGCACTCAAACTAAGAGAGGTGGTGAGCACATAAGGCAGCTAGCTCCTTATGTGTTCACTTTGCCCCCACACACTTCTCAGGCCAGATGCTGAGGGAGGCAGAATGGAATCCCAGCTGGAGAAGACAATGAGGCCGTTTATTTGTAACCGGTTCCTACTTACAAAGCACTTTCACACAGCGTGACCTCACTGGGCCTCACCGCCGCCGCTGCTCAGTTTGGACTGAGTTTATTATGTCTTACTTACAGGTGAGGAAACCGAGGCCTGAAGATATTGAGGGACTCAGCTAGAGAAGAAAGGGTGAAGCCAGAGCCACGCACGTTTCCAGTGTGACCGTGGACTTGCCCCACGAGGCTGGGTCCGCCAGCGTTTCTCGACCGGGAAGGAGAACATTCCGATTATTCATGGACGGGCAGTTGGCCACAGCGCAGGCATAGCCGTAGTGAAATCGCTTTTGGTCACATCAGTGAACTCAGTTCTGGTTGGCTACTTCGTAAAGGGGAATCTACGCAAAGGACAGCACAGCATTTACAGAAGCCTTCGTGAGGAAGTGAAGCCAGAGACCCTCCTCAAACTTTCCAAAGTTGGAGAAGGACAGCGTTCCCGGCTCAGCAGACCCCGGGAGCCTTTGTTTTCTCATGGAGCAAGCATGAGATGGGGTCAGGAGCCCAAAGCTCCCAGGCATGGCCTCCCTAAGGCTGTGCCTTCCTTTTCCTTTCTCTTTCAATTCTGTTTCAGATGGAAGTTTCTTTCTTTTTAAAACTTTGTGGGTTTTTTTTCTCTATCTTTTTTAAGCTTTACACAACTATCTCTCGTATATTGAGAGATATATGCCCCCTCAGATGAATTTTTCTGTCAAAAATGCAAATGAAACAGACTTTTATAAATACATTCTGAAACATTTATGGATGGCATCATGAAATCACGGGGATTTTTCCTTAAAATATGCTATAGTGTGGAGCACCACCCCTCCTTTTCATTCCTCTTTTCTGGTTTTTTGTTTGTTTTGGATTTTAGAGAAAGGGTTTCTCTGTGTAGCCCTGGCTGTACTGGAACTTACCGTATAGACCAAGCTGGCCTTGAACTCACAGAAGGCTGTCTGCCTCTACTTCCTGAGTGCTGGTTTTATTTTGTTTTGTTTGGGTTGGTTGGTTGTTTTTAATCATGACGTCAGCAACTGTGCGTCTTCCATTTACTTCCTTCCTGATGAGCTTCCCACCCCAGGCCCAGTGCAATGGGGCCAATCCATCCCAAACCGGAACTCCAAAGTCTTGTCTCTTTGTAAGTTGGTTCTCTTGGGTATTTTGTTATAGTAACAGAAAGCTAACACAAAGTATTCCAGGGAAAAATGAGGGATCAGAGAGATAAAATAAAAAGGGCACATGTTAGAATTTCTGAGGACTCACTTTTTATATTTCTCTCTGCTTTTCTGTATTGCTGAAAATGTCACTGTAAAGAGGTAGGAAAATGGAAATGGAGTTATGCGTCTTCCTTCAGCCCTGTTTAAATTTATGCCTTCTTCTATATCGATGTTTTTGGCAATTTCCACTCATCTTGTCTTCTCCATTGTTTGGTATTTCTTTAAATAAGCATCTGTTTGCATTTACTTTACTATTTGTGTGTATGGGGGAGGGCATAAATGTTGCCCTGTGCATATTCGGAGGTCAGAGGACACCTTCCTGGAGTTTGTTTTCTCTTCCCATCATGTGGTCTCCAGGAATGGCAGCAAGTGTCTACTTACTGAGCCATCTTGCCAGCTTCTCATCTGATATTTCTTAAAGGCCATAATTATTTCAGCAATTTTAAAGGTCCATATCAAAGTCCTTCTATGAGTTAGACACCAGGGCTTCCTTCTAGGTAAGCTAAGAGCTCTGGCCTTCCAGGAGACTAGACTATGCATTTTCTTCTCTACCAGCCTTTTTCATAGTTTCATAGAATGTCACAGAGACACTCATTTCTTGGTTGATCTGTTGGTCCTTTTATGGTGACCTTTCACAGGACACACTTCTAGGAAGAAAACATAAAATGAGCTTAAGAAATGTCCTGAGGTATTTATAGCCCACAAGAGACATTTCTCCTCCCCGTGTTCCTTCAGACACTGGGGCATTTCTCTGGGGTGGGACAGGGCTCTAAAACACACCTACAAACGAGCTTTGCTTTTGATCCCATCAGAGAAAAGCAAAGATCAAGACAAGCTCCTGCTGTGGACTTTAGGCAGCATCTTACCAGGGACTGTGACCTAGGGTCCCCATGATTTTTT
This sequence comes from Lophiomys imhausi, assembly GCA_907164525.1. Lineage (NCBI taxonomy): Eukaryota > Metazoa > Chordata > Mammalia > Rodentia > Muridae > Lophiomys > Lophiomys imhausi. The sequence goes on from CAJQZJ010034344.1 coordinate 1,353,670, forward strand.
TCTGCAGTTCCATTAACATTTTGGCCAGTGCCACTCACCCACTACCCCTGTAAGAGGTGGCCATTGACTCATCTCATTCCACGAAGCATCTTGAGTCTTTGTATTTCCTTGTCATGAGAGTCAGAGCTCAGGCTCATTGAGGGGGGCATGCAGCACCTACTCTGTATAGCTCCCTCCCCTGCTTCCTAAATCCTTCCATCCAAGCACAGGGCCTTCACTTTCCTTTCTGGACTGATGTTGAACACTTAATGTAATGGGCTCACAGAAAATAAAGAGCTGAAGGTATGCAGTCAGCCAGAGCACGACTTCATATTTCAAAACCTGCCAGACCTCTTCATAACCACTCCTTTCCAGGGTGTGAAATCAATCATGTCACGGCTAGGGCTCCTACTGCTTAGGGGACAGATAGCTCCTCTTACTCAAGTAAGTGTAAGCAGAGACTTGAATCCTTCTCTGAACCTCCCTGATTGCCATGGTACCCTGAACCCCACAGCTTCCCTTGGTTCCTTCTCCAGGGCACTTCCTCTTGATTGGCAGCTTTCTCTGTGATCCTCGGTGACTTCTTTGTACAGAAGCCATGACAAAGCTATTAGCAGTCCATTCTCCTCCCTGGTGTCAACCTGCCTCTGGGCCTTGGCCTCTATCCACAAGAATACCCACAGTGTTTGCTCCAGCTAGTTTCCCAGGGTGAGTCAACTCCTGAGCCCTGGACACCCACCCCCACACCTTTCCATCCTCAAAATGGGTTGTGTTTCAGAGGTGACATCCCTGAGCTGTGTGCAGACCTGATCCTGTATTCTGCAAGCCCTTCTCTCTCAGGGCCTCCAGAGTAGCAACAGGGAAATGTGTCTGCTGGTTTGTTCCACTGACCTGTTGTGTTAGAGGCTGGGACCAAGACCTAGGCAACAATACCCTATAAAATAAAATGAAGTCTGGGGCTGAGGAGAAATCTTAGTAGTTTCTATACAAATATGATTCCAGTTCAGTCCTCAGAATCTAATGAGAGAGAGAGTGAGAGAGAGAGAGAGAGAGAGAGAGAGGAATGATGGGGCTACTTATAATCTCTGAGCTTTGAAAGCAGAGAAAGGCAGATCTTGTGCTCACTGGCCAGTCAGTATAGACCAGTGGTTCTCAACCTTTCTAATGCTATGACCTTTTAATACAGTTCCTCATGTTGTGGTGTCCTTCAACTATAAAATTATTTTTGTTGCTACTTCATAACTATAATTTTGCTGCTGTTATGAATATAATATAAACATCTGTGTTTTCAATGGTCTTAGGCAGCCCTTGAACTGTAGGCTAGTGCAAATCCTTCCTTCCTTAAATTGCCTTTGTTGGGGCATTTTATCACAGCAATGAGACAAATAATGGCAACACACTAAATGTCACATACAAGATGCTCAAAAAATACGTATGTGTTAGATGAGTACCTGGAGAGTATGTATTTGGTCCTCATACTATCCCTATGATCTACGTGCTCTTTCCTCTGTGTGTATGTGTGTGTGTGTTACCCAAGTTTGTGCACATGCGTGTACAGAGGCCAGAGGTCCATGTCGAATGTCTTCCTCAGTTGTTTCTCCCCCTTATGCTTTAAGGCACAGTCTCTCACTGAGCCCGGGATCACCACTTTGGCTAGATGGACTGAGCAGCCATCTCTCAGTATTCTCCTGTCTCTGCCTTCCCGGTGTTGAGGTTCCAAGTGTGCACCTTACTCAGCTTTTCACGTGGGCGCTGGGATCCGAACTCAGCTCCTCACACTTGCGCAGAACATATAACTGACTGGGCCAACTCCCTGGGCCCCTGTTCCCTCTGTTTTGAAAATCGGCAAACTGACAAGGATAGGTTAAATACATCACTCAGAGCCCTATGGCGCATGATGTGGTAGACTTGGAACCCTAGCGTAAGTAAGCAGCCTGAGTCCCCCAGCAATGCTCATGGCTAGCTACAGAATGGAAGCAGTATTGGCTACATAACTTGTACACACCAATTTCACTTAGAGATTCTGGTTGTTGAGGTTGGATTCTGTTGAAACAACTGAGAAATGTACTTCAGCTGAGTCCTGAAGCTCTCAATACTGATCTTACAACACAGGGGCCAGTGAGCAAGTAGTACTAAGGTCTATTTGAATTGCAGGAAGCTGTGTCAGAACAGGGAGCTTGCACCCAGATAAGACAAGGACGTCCTGAGTCATAAAGCACCTTCAGATCCTGCAATGTAACCTACGGATAGTGTTGCTGGGCTAGGCCTTGCTACTGACATCCTAGACACTCAAATCAGTCACTGGGAATATGGAATTGAGGAATATGGAATATGGAATAGAGCCATGGTTTACTTGTTCAGCGTTTTCATTTGAAGTAGAAACTTAAAAGTCGAAGCATTTAAAAACTAAGAGCTTGGGGGGCCAGGTTGGTACCCTTTCTTCTTTACTCTATTGGTAAAGTGTTTGCCACCCAAACAGGAAGAACTAAGCCCAGATCCTGAGAAGCTGAAGCTGGGCATACGGTACATAAATGTGATCCCAGTGCTGGGGCCGTAGACACAGGAGGATCCCTGGACTTTGCTAGATTGACTATCTAGGCCAGTGAGCTCTAGGTTCAATGCAAGACCTGGTCTCAAAAATCAAGATGGGAAACCATTAGGGAATACATCAATGCTGATCTCTTTACCTGGGGGCAAAGCAGAACAGAAGCGTCAACCCCTGGGTGTGACAGTAGCTGACTACAACCGTTCACAAGGGAGGGAGATGGTTGCGGCTGCTGGATCTCAAGGCTTGTTCTTTGGGCCACCCCCATGCTTCTCTCCTTTCTAACTGGCTCCTTCTCAGCAATGTGCCTGTAAGTAGTTTGCATTCTCCTCCCTAAGGACTGTTCTCTTAGCGCGCATGTGTGCAGTTGTTTAAGAAAGCAACTTGTACCCAGACACTTCAGCTTTTTCTTTCTGCCCAACCCTGAGCCACACAGCTCTTCTCGACCTGTTTTCCTTCCTAAGGAGGCTATTTAGATGGCCGGGCCTTTGCTTTGCCACTTTGACTATTCACCATGTGTCTTGGTGTCAGCTGTCAATCTGACAGCCCAGCATCCTCCCAGGGGGCCTCCATTGGGAGACTGCTCCCATTACATTGCCTTGTGCCTATGTCTGTGAGGAGCGTCTTGATTTATGGTTGACATGGGTGCAGCCCACTGTGGACCGCGCCATCCCTGGGTAGGTGGTCCTGGGAGCTATAAGAAAGAAGGCTGAACACGAGATTGGGAGCAAACCAGCGAATACGCCAATAAGCAGCATCCTCCATGGTTCCTCGTGTGCTCCTTGGTCTGAGGTAATCCTTCATGGGATAGCAAGCAGTCCTGTCCTCAGGCTCCTGCCTTGACTTCCGTCAACGATGGACTGTAACCTGTAATGATGAAATAAGCCCCTCCTCCCCTCAGTGGCTTCTGGTCATGGTGTTTATCACAGCAACAGCAGGCCAAGCTCAGAGGGGTGAGTTCTGGTGCTTTCACGTATCTGTCTTTCTGTTTGTTGGCTGTACCTGCCCCAGATCCATTTTCTGTCACAATAGACTTTACAAACCACACACACACACACACACACACACACACACACACACACACACACACAGATGCTATAGATTTACAGGAATGTACAAGGGATACATTCATTGCTCAAACTCATCACACTGAGCACTGAGGAGCTGGACCTTTTTATGAGCAAATTACACTTCAATTCTTCTCCTTTCCTTTCCCTTTCTTCCCTTTCTTTCTTTCTTTTTTTATTAAAGTATTTCTTTTGTATTATATTTGAGCAGGGTCTTTCCCTCTGTAGCCCTGGCTGGCCTCCTATTTGGGGCAATTCACCTGCCTCGGCCTTTAGTTTTTGTTTTGTTTTGAGACAGGGTCTCATTATGCAACCCTGGCTGGCCTTGAACTCACAGAGGTCCGCCTGCTTCTGCCTCCCAAGTGCTGGGATTAAAGGAGTGCGCCACTCTGCCTGGCTGCCTCTGTGTATTAAATGCTGGCTATACAGACAGGCACCACCATAGCTGTCAAAATCAGGGTTCCCCCCCATTTATTTATTGGTTTTTTGTTTGTTTGTTGTTGTTTTTTTTTTTTTTTTTTTTTTTAGGAAATTTAAGTATATTTTCAGTGGTGTCTGTTGCTGTTCCAGTTTGTATTGTTGAGATCTGAAATGAAACGATGCCGTTGTTAGGTGAGATGTCAATCAGCAGTGGTTCCTTTAGGTCGCAAGTGGTAAGGCTCCCCCTTTAGCCACTGCTGCATGGGTGATCAGAGACACTGGAAACCACAGAGTTGTTCCATTGCAGTCTTTACAAGCATGTTGGAGCAGCTGGGTTTAATTCTCAGTCTAGGCAACAGGGTAACAGAAAGATACAAACACAAATACAAGGAACATTAGTTCTGGCTGGTGCCATTGGGGGAGCACTGTAGAAGCTGTATTTCTCAACTCTATGTTACCTGAGATAACTAACCTATAAAGAGAAAACATTTACTTCATTCTATTTTTGTTTCTTCACTGTGTTACCTAGGCTACCTTTGACCTCCCAACCCTCCTGCCTAAGCCTACAGAGTGCTGGGATTATCGGCATGGACTATTGCACTTGCTGAAAATCCTTGTTTAGTTGACGGTGTAATTCAGTGGAACAGCATTTGACATCATGCCTGAAGCCCTGGACCTGGTCCCTAGCAATGAAACAACAAAAAACAAACAAATAAATAAAACCCATTTACTTTGGCTCATGGTTTTGAAGGTTCTAGTTCAGTTCCTTTGGATCTTTGTGTATGACACAGCAAATTGCTCATGTATTGTCTAAAAGCAAAAGAGAAGGAAAATGAGGCTGGGGTCCAATGGTGCCTGTCAAGGCCATGCCCCCAGTGACCTACACACCTCACATGAGGTGCCACCCCCTAAAGTTCCAGCACTTCCCAATAACACAAATAATGGTGATTTTAACACATATATGAGGGAGGCTCATCCAGACCAGAGCAGAAATGGAAGCATTTGAAAGAGACTTTGAAAGAGGGTTTGAGGAAAGTGCTCCAGAGTAGATGGACAGAACACAGAAATAGCCAAGAATCAAAAGAAAATCTATAAACTCACAAGCACTGCTCAGTCATGTTCTTACCATAAGTGCTTGTTCTTACCCCTGTGAATCTCAATTTTCCCAGCAGCCACAGCCTCTGGTAAGATAATGTAAGTCAGAGATATGGACAGCTTGTCTGCTTGTAGTGTTGGGAGTATGTACAGCTGACTTTATGCCACACCCCAGTTTCAAAGGTACATCTCAACCCCAGCTCAGAGAATCAGCATCAGCCAAGCGCTGACGATTCCTGTTCCATCTTCCAGCGTCTTCCTCAGTTCCCTCAGTCCACTTGCTGCATCATCCCCCTTCCCAACGGCCAACCCCGGATCAAGTCCTGGCTACACCCATTTCCAGATGGGTTGTAGGACGCGTCTTCCTTTGACCAACATAAGGACGACAATCGACACATCCCATGATACTGATGTTGCTTGTACTTCAGAGGCCTGTGGATTCGGTCGCTGGTGTGGTAGTTTGGAGAGATCTCTTTAAGTGGAGTGAAATTAGGTCCCATGAGCACAGTACTATTGAAAGGATTAATGCAGTTGTCCCAGGAGTGGATCAGTTCCCTTGAGGGTGGTTGTGATAAGAGTGGGTCGGGTCTCCCCCAACATTTTTGCTTGTCTTGTGCCTTTTCTGCTCATCGAGTCCACCCTCTCTGATTCTCCACCATGTCGTGATGCAGCCATGGAGGGCCCTCGCTGAACACGGATACAAGGCTCTTAGGGATTTCCAGATACCAGAATTTTAAGACACATGAACCTCTTTGTCTTTGTGTGTGTGTGTGTGTGTGTGTGTGTGTGTGTGTGTGTGTGTGTGTGTATAGAGGTTGACAGTGTCTTCCTTGATTGCTTCTCCAATTTTTGTTTTTGTTTTTTGGGTTTTTTTTTTTTTTTGAGATAAGATTCCCTTACCAAACTTAAAACTCATCAATTTGGCTACACTAACTGGCTAGCAAGCCATAGGAATATCCCCCCTCCCCCACCCCACCGTCTCTGTCTCCCTGGGGCTGAGATTACAGACAACCTCCACATTTGACTTTCTAATGTAGGTTCTGGAGATCTGAATTCAGGCTTGTTCAGCAAGCATTTCACTAACTGAGCCATCTTCTCAACTCTACTAAACCTCCTCCTCCTCCTCCTCCTCCTCCTCCTCCTCCTCCTTCTTCTTCTTCAGGCATCCAGTCTTTAGTATTTTGTTATAGTAGCACAAACTACATGAAAACACAAGAAGACAACGGGGAATAAATGTCGCGTCCCTCTCGACCGGCAAGAACGACGCGACTCACAAAAGCTCTTCTCCTGCAGTTTATTCAGGTCCCTTGAAAAAGTCTTCCGAAAAGAGGGCCGGGCAGACCCAACCCACAGGCTAAATA
>CAJQZJ010034344.1:1360146-1385084 GCA_907164525.1 Lophiomys imhausi
GTAAAGCCACATGGTGCTATCTTAGAGGCCCACATATAGCCAATCAAGTAAAGCCACATGGGCGGTCTTAGCCAAATATGGACTTGTTTACCACCGAGAGCGCTCACCGTCGGGCTGGTGGAAGGCGGAGACCAGCGCCATTTTTAAGGCGCGGCATGTCGCAGCTCTCTACAAATAAAGATAACAGTAACCACTTCATAGGGTTGCTGGGGAAATAAGATAAAATGAAAATTTATAAGATAAAATTTTAATAAAATAAAAGATAACAAGATGGAGCTGAGGAATTCTGATCCAGATTATATGGCTTACAAAGCTTAACTTCCTAGGCTCTGGCTTTTTGCAGAAAGAAGCTTGTTGATCTCTGATCTGAAGACACAGGAAAACCTCCTTGTGTTGCACTCACAGTCAATTGATTCTGTCCCGGGGAGAGTTGGGGGTTACCAGTGACTTCATCTCCTCTTTGTTGGTTCTCAGCAAATAATTTTTGTTTGACTGTACCCAAGAATTTATGTATATTGCAAACAAACAGAGAGAGAGAGAGAAGAAAGAGAACATGTCAGAAAAACACAGCATATAGGGTCAAGAATGTCAAGTCCTTCCTTCTGTCCTAGCTGCGGCTCTGTGGCAGACGTCCATCCTGCTGTTTGCCATGCCCGAGGGCATTTCTGCAGAGCTCATCTGTTCTTGGGAATGTATGGTGTCCGTGGCCTTCAGTGCTGGAGAAGGCCTCACACGTATCCCTACATCTCGGTAAGTAAGAGTGCCCTGGAATCTATTCATATATTCTTAGAATTTGGTCTTAGTAGATAGAACTGCATACCAAATGCGGGGAGGCAGATAAAACTGTGGCTCTGATTAACCATGCCATAATCTCAAATGGAAACCATTTCAGACTTCTAAGACAAGAGTGAATTTAATATGTTACCAGGTGACGGGGCTACTGTGAAGTGCCCCTTTGCAGAGGGAGACATTCTCAGGAACAGGAGGCAAACCATAGAGTGTGAGATTCCCACGGACTGTCTACTGTGTTGCACCAGGAGCCTGGGAGAGTCTGCTCAGTTTCCACCGAAGCATCTTTCCTTCTAAGGTCTCAAGCATTAATGTTCTTATAGGCTATACAAAACGGGGAGACTGGGAGTCTGTGCTTGGATATTATTTCTGGAATTTTTGCTGTGTGTTAGGAATGACATTGAAGTTTCATTCAGAAAATACTGTAATGATCTAGATTGAACTCTAGCTGGAACATCCCACCCCACCTCTCTGTCCCCGTTTAACTGGAAAATATTATAACATTTTATATGTAATAATAATTTATAATAACAAGACCATAACTGTTGGAAAATATTATAATATTTTATACATAATAATATATAATAATAATGCCATAACTGTTGTCTGTATATGTGTGCTCATTTTTCTCTTCACTGTGATGAAATACTTGGCTAAACAGCTTTATGGAGAGGAGCTTTGTTCTGCCTCATGGAGTAAGGGAATGCAGTCCTTTGTGGTGGGGAGCATATGGCAGTGGGAATGGCTTGTGCCTGTGTCCTTGGGAATAGGAGGTGGCTGGTTACATTCTCCATGGCGGCCAGAAAGTGGAGCATGGGGAATGGCGTGACTCCACTTCCCTCCTTTTATTCCATCCAGGCCCCAGGGTTGATGGCATACACATTCGGAGTAGGCTTCCCCCCTGAGCTAACCCTTCCTAGATAAATATTCATAGGCATGCTCGGAGGTGTGCCTAACTATCACCTAGGTGACTATAAACTCAATCACATTAACAGTGAGGATTAACCACCACAGTGTATATTTCTGTGTGGCAGGCTATTCTGTAAGAGAACTAATTATGAGTTTATGGTTATTTTGAGTGTTAAACACCGTGAGGAAATATTCTTTTTTTTTTTTTTTTTAGGTTTTTCGAGACAGAGTTTCTCTGTGTATCCTTGACTGTCCTGGACTCACTTTGTAGACCAGGTTGGCCTTGAACTCACAGAGATCTGCCTGAGTCTGCCTCCCAAGTGCTGGGATTAAAGGTGTGCTCCACTATGCGTGGCATGAGGAAATATTCTAAAACTGGCCCCAGTTCTTACTGCTTTTTCCCATTACCAACTAGGTCATCTGGATAGGTCATTTGCAAATTTTAAATTTTAGAAGTTTGTTTTGTCATGTGTGTGTGTGTGTGTGTGTGTGTGTGTGTGTGTGTGTATGTGTCTGTGTGGTGTGTGTGTTTGTGTGTATGCACATGTGCATGTGCCCTTTGCGGTTAGGAGAGATGTCAGATGCCCTGTAGTTACATTGGGACTACCCAATGTAGGTGCTGGGAACTGAACTTGGGACTCTGTTCCTCTGGTTCAGATCACATATTGCTGTTCACTGGCTTTAACTGGATGACAGCTGCAGCCTTGGAGCCAGGGTCTTTGTCTCAGCCAATCAGAAAATGTCTGTGCTCACTTGTCAACTCTTGTGATTCCAATACGCCCATTTCGTAAATTGTCCAGGGAAATTGTGTCTTAAGAGTAAAAAGTAGAGCCGGGCATTGGTGGTGCACGCCTTTAATCCCAGCACTTGGGAGGCAGAGGTACGTGGATCTCTGTGAGTTCGAGGCCAGCCTGGTCTACAAAGTCAGTCTAGGACAGCCAGAGCTGTTATACAGAGAAACCCTGTCTCGAAAAACCAAAAAAAAAAAAAAAAAAAAGAGTAAAAAGTAGTTCTTCTTGATTGAACAAAACCCAGATATTCCTTTATTTAAAACACCAACATTAGTTGCTGGCACAGTGCTTTAAGCACTGTAAGAAGTCTTGGGGCCAGCAAGAATGGACAGTCATTGTCCTTCAGTGACCTCAGATCCATAGGACTTTAAGAAGTCCATCCTGATGGCAGATCGCTTCCTCCATTTTAGTACAGCCAGGCCCGGCAGTTACAAAGGTCTTTGCCCTCCTTCTGCTCATCCCATAGCCCCTCCCACAGTTTGCATCTTCTAACTTTTCTTCCCTCTTTTTCCAGTTTCCATCCATTTTTGAGATTCAGTCCTAGGAAGGTGTAACTGGCTGTCACAATTCTGAAGACTTTTCTTCCGGGACCTCATTTGTACTTCAGTTGAGTTCACTTCCTCCTCAGCACTTTTCTACTTAAGCCTGGATTTGATCTTGGAACTCATCTACCCGTAGCAACCAAGATCAGCCATTATGCTTAAAGCTACTTATTGTGGTTCAAGCCAAGGTTGGAATTTTAGAGTTAATAAACATTTTTCTTGAAAAGGTATTCCCCACCCTGCCCCCAGAGCCACGAAAGTTCACATGATATAAGTGTCTGTGCCTATTACTCATAGCATCTCAACATAGCAAGAAGCTAGCACAAGGGTATGCAGAAACGCTCTCTAGTGAAAAAACAAAAACAGATCAAAACAAAAACATAGACGGTCTTTGCTAAACTGAGAGCCCTGTAGAAGTGAGAAGGGTGGCATTTGTGTCATTAAAGGTCCAGCCACTCAAAGCAATCACATCACAACTCTCAGGCTTGACATCGTCATACGGAGAATGCCGCATGAGTTAAAGTTCCTGAAGTGATCTGTTTGCGTTAAGAAGAACCGAATCTGACAGCACCCCCTATTCTACTCCAAGTAGAAGATGAGCATCGAAGAATCTCCAGTGGGAGATGATTGAATTGGTGGTAAGCTGTTCTCTTGGCAAGAAAAACCCCTTGCTTCAACTGTAGACAGACTTCTGTCCAAAAAGGACAAAACTTGGAAGCAGATAAGTCGACAGCCTAGCTCTGCCAAGACAGGGTAGGTAAGTCCTTCATAATTCCTGCTCTACAACCAAAGTCTGTCAGAGAAATGGGGCCAAATGGCTGAAGATTGATGCTGTAATGTATGGAGAGAAAATGGGAACTGTCCAGGCAGCCACTGGTATGTCATTTCTTAGTTTTGGAAGCTGCAGGCCCTGCACTTCCTATATAATCAGATATATTTATCCCTCTCAGGTCTCTGAGGTGGTTGAAGAATAGATAGCTAGAGTCTCATAGTTAAATTTTGAGTTGTTTAGGAATCAAGAGGGTGTTCTGGATCTAAGAAGATATTTTTAAAATTATGAGGCAAGTTAGTATGAAAGCTGAGTTAGATATAGAACTTTAAACTCATGGAGATGGTTAGATAGTAGAATGTTAAAGTCAGGTGCCAAATACATATGGACTGTACATTGGGAATGTATGCTAAGCCATATAACTCTTATAATTGTAGCCTATTTATTTCTGTTGTTTTGTATTGCATTTATAGTTATAAGAAAAAGAACCATTTTTTGAACTGAAAGGGAGAGCTGTTGGGGGGAAAAAAGAAATACCTTAAACTAAAAAAAAAAAAAAAGGAAGGGGAGGGAAGAGGATGGGGGGGTTGAGGGGGAGGAGGGTGGAAGGGTGGGACTGGAGAGGGGAGTAGGGAGGGGATTGTGATTGAGATGTAACTTGAAGAAATAAAAAATAAATTATTAAAAAAAAAGAACCGAATCTTAATGTTGTAGAATTATAGGAAATTATATTACAGGAAAGTCTATTCTTGAACGTTCTACCATGTGAAGCCTGTTGTTTGACAGAGGTTCAAAGAAGAAAAATGAACAAATTCATTTTTTAAAAAGGTAGTTATGGGTACCTGTTAGTTGTTGTCACCTTGAGACAAACTAGAGTTGCTTGGGAGAGAGAACCTCAGGTGAGATATTGTCTCCATCAGATTGGTCTGTGGGCACATTTGTGGGGCATCAATTTCCCTGTTTAATCATCGATGTGGAAGGGCCCAGCCCACTGTGGTCAGTGCTACCTTTGGGCAGGTGTCTCTGGGTTGTATAAGGAAGCGGGCTGAGCAAGCCATGGAAGCAAGCCAGTAAGCAGCGTTCCTTGGTACTCTCTCCATCAGTCCCTGCCCTGATTTCCCTGGATAATGATAAGCTATAAGATAAAATAAAGCCTTTCCTCCCCAAGTTGCTTTCTAGTCACAGTGTTTATAAAAGCTACAGAAAGCAAACTAGGACATTATGCTTCCAACGACTCACTTTATAGTTTAAACAATATTCTTATCTTTAATGTTACTCAAATATGGAAATATCCATTAAATTCAAGCACCTGCTTGTCTAAACTTCAACATAGCTGCAGAATTTTCAGTGTACCATTACGTGATCATAACTATGATTAGATTACAGTAGTAGAGGCATGACCACCCCTTCCATAGGCATGCCCACTGCTTCTTCCTGGAAGGGAACCAGGAGGTGTCAGTAGATGGAACCCCTATGACATGATCTCTGTCCTTCATAAAGGTTTAAACTGGCCACAGCCTGGGCTACCTAAAGGAGCTCTCATCTCTATTGATCAGCTGTGAGTCTCTAAAACTCTGTTCTAGCTGTGAGAAATACTCCAGCCGCCTTCCTGCAGGTGTGTGAGGATGTGTGGTTCCACCTTCCGCTTTTTCCCTAAGGGTGTCCAGATGCTGTTGTACATGGAGCCAGGAAGGATGAAGCAGAGTCCAGAACAGGTGGCGTCTACAGGATCCTGCTCCAGTTGGAGTGATGGGCAGTGGGGAGCCTTCTCCAAAGATCATAACATTACAGCTCTTAGACAATAGTAAAACAACTCTCTTAGATGGTATTCAATGAAACAGCTTATGTGTCTTTATTCCATTGTGAACAAGGGCTATATGAACCTTGGGAAGTGGGAAAGGATTTCCAGGGTGGGTTTACCTTATTGGTTGGGGTTTAAGGTATTTCGATACCTCACTTCCATGGAGAGGCACTCCAGTGAGAAGTGGGGGTTGCAGGACTACATGCCCCAGGGCATGCAGGTACAGAACAGGGAGGGAGCGGCTCTTATTCCTGCCAGTCTCAATATTGAGATTTCTGAGGTTTGGGCACATCTCAAACTCACTCTAGCTCCATGCTGGCTTCCCTGGTAGCACTGTCTAGGTGCCCTACAAGGATGAAGGTGTAGGCATCTCAACAGCTCACAGGGACCAGTGTTTCTTACATGTGCAGAGTTGCGGGTGGTCTTGACATCCCATCACCAATAGAAAAGGCCACCCTGGCTGTTCTTCCCAAGGTCCTGAGTTCAATTCCCAGCAACCACATGGTGGCTCACAGCCATCTACATTGAGATCTGCCCGGGCATATATGTAGAGCAAATACTGTATACATAATAAATAAATTAAAAAATGTTTAAAGAAAAAAAAAAAGAAAAGAAAAGGCCACCCATTAACTGTGTTGGTTGCTAGCCTTAGTTATTTACCTGATGCCTGGTAAATTAGATCCCACAGAATTGGAATTACAAGCATTAGTGAGCTATTGGCAGTGGGTGCTGGGAAAAGAACATGGTACTCTTAACTGTTGAGCCATTTCTCCACCTACTCCTATAAAATCATATGCTTGTTCACTGCCTAGTCACGGTGTTTATGACAGCTACGGAAAGCAAACTAGGACATTATGCTTCCAACGACTCACTTTATAATTTAAACAATATTCTTATCTTCAATGTTACTCAAATATGGAAATATCCATTAAATTCGAACACCTGCTTGTCCAAACTTCAACATAGCTGCAGAATTTTCAGTGTACCATTACGTGATCATAACTATGGTAACTATCATAACTTGTTCACTGTCTAAGAGTTTCACCAACTACTTTTCTTAAAGATTATGTTATTGGAAGCTGGATGGTGGTGGTACATGCCTTCAATCCCAGCACTCAGGAGGCCAAGACAGACCCAAAATACCTTTTTTTTTTTTTTAAGGCTGCATTTTGATAAGTATTTGTTTTCTTCTTGTTAATAATTTTTGTGATAGGATTTTCATAACATAAGTACTCTATGTAACTTAAAAATGCACATAGACACAAAATAAATAATAACAGGAGTTCAGAAAATACCCTGTTATTCTTATCAGATTTTAAACACAGGTTTAAGGCCACAAATACACATATATGTGGCTGTTGTGACCAGCAATGGTGTCCTTGAACTATTCCTCCAAAGAAATTGTCTGTCCCATTAGATGATCTGTCTATCATTTAAAAAGTAATCATAACTTTCTGCAACATCCTGGCATATTTGCCAAATCAATTATGCAGGAATAAAATACACAATGGGTTTGGAGAGGACTATGCTCAACCTACCAACAATCTGAGTTACTTTTTTAAAAATTCATTTTTAGTGTATGAATGTTTTGCCTGCATGTTTGCCTGTGCACCATGTTTGTGTGTGCTTGGTGACTGAGGAAGTTAGAAAAGGGCATCAGATCCCCTAGACCTGGAGTTACAGACTGTTGTGAGCTGCCATGTGGATGCTGAGAATCAAATCCAGGTCCTCTGGAAGAGCAGCCAGTGCTCCTAATTGAGCCATCTGTCCAGCTCCTGGATTCATTTTTATTAAGAGGGAGAGTTGCTAACGTTTCATGTGTTTCCACACCTGCAAAGGAGATGATAATATTTTCCCTAATTAAACAGCCCAATTTACTAATCTATATCCAATGACATTATCTTTAAGAAAAGCACTCTGTGAAATTCTTACAGTGAATAAGTATATGATCTTACAAGAGTGAGATGGAGAAGCAGCTCAGCAGTTGAGAGCACCAGGTTCTTCCCAGCACCCACTTTAAGTGTGTCACTAATGCCTGTAACTCCAGTTTTGGGGGAATCCAATGCCTTATTCTGACCTTGGCAGGCACCTGTTCTCATATGCTCCTACCCCCCCCCCCCATACACGTAATTAGAAGTAAAACAAAAACACCGCATAAGGTTTTTCTCTTGCATTCATCACGCCATGACTTCATGAGTCCTTGTCTGGTGTAACTATAACCAAATATTAACAGCTATTGGCCTACTACAAGCTTGTTCCTGCCCCATACCAACCCAGATACACTTTGGCCAGCAGAATATTAAGTAATCACCATTTGTTTCCTTCTGCCCACTATCCATGTCTCCTTTATATAGTTATCATAGTACAACTACTTTCTGTATAATAGTTGTAATAATACAACTATTTTCATTAGAAAACCACTTATTAATCCATATCAATGGCTTGGTGTGTTCAGTGTGAGGGGAGTGTGGTCAATCAGAGCACCTCATTCCCAAGGTACAAGGAATGGTTTTGAGATAAAATCAAATCAAACCTTGACTTTAGAAATTGCAGGAAGGCAACTGGACAACTGAAACTTCTGAAGAAAACAGACCAGACACCAAAGAAGACAAGTAGCCCAGATGATCCAGCCCCACAGACTGCCTCAATAGCTGTTTCCTCAAAAAATCTACAACCAGAACAACTCAAAAATGGCTAACTAAGATGGTTCAGCCCCACAGACTGTTCCAGTCAAGATTTCAGTAAAGCCCTGAACTTTCCCACCCAAAGTTGAGCTTCTGACTACAAACTTCTTAGGATATTTAAATAGCTGAGCACAAAAAGACCTAACATCAAACGTTACTCTTAACTTGCTTAACCATTTTTCCATTCTTATTTGGGCCCCCAAACAGGTTTCCTACATCCAAAATCAGTAGGAAGCAATTTTAAGAGAGAGTTATCTCATTCCAAGAATGGTAGGCAAGTTCTTCGTAATTACTGCTTTACAATTAATGTCTGTCAGAGATATTGGGCCAAAAGGCTGAAGTAGAGATGCTCCAATGTACTGAGAGAAATTGGGGACTGTCCAGGCAGCCAGTTGTCTGTCGTTTCTTAGTGTTGGAAGCTGCTGGTTCTGCACTTCTTGTTTATTCAGATATATTTATCCTCAGGTGTCTGATGTGGTTGAAGACTAGTTTTAGTCTCACAGTTAAGTTTTAAGTTGTTTAGGAATTAAAAGGATGTTCTAGATCTAAGAAGATGTTTTTAAGTTGGCAATGCAAGTTAGGATGGTAACTGAGTTAGGTATAGAACTTTAAATTCATTGAGATAGATAGATAATAGAATATTAACATCAGTTACATATGGACTGGACATTGGGAATATAAGTTTTACCTTATGATTTTCATAATTGTGCCCTAATTGTTCTTGTTGTTTTGTATTGTATTTATTGTTATAAGAAAAAGATCCTTTTATTGGACTAAAAGGGGGAACTGTTCGGGTTGGGGGGAGATAGACCTTAAATTAAAAAAAAAAAGCAGATAGGAGGGGGAGGAGGAATAGGGGAGAAGGGTGGGACTGGGATGGGGAGGAGGGAGGAGACTATGACTGAGATGTAACTTGAAGAAATAAATAAATGTATGTATATATATATATATATATATATATAAAAGAAATTGCAGGAAGGGACTCTTCATTAACAGAGGAAGTAAAAGACTGTGGCTGTAAAGCCAGAGGGACTGGCACCTTTCTTATTACCGTGTGTGTTGAACAGCTGCCACTAAGTGCAAACTAGCTTCCAGAACTAACACAGAGAAAAGAGGAAATGAGGAAAGATGGATCCTGAATTGTCTCGTGAGTTCTGGGGTCCATCCCTTCCTAAAGTTTGCCTCCCACCCTTTTCTGTGATGTACACTTCTTTACTACTTTACACCTTGGAGTTGTGTTTCTGTCACTTACAGTGGGACTTGCCTAGACTGACATACTTCCTCATATGAAGGAGGAGCCAAGGCTCACATATAACGGATAAACTTAGTAATGCTATGCTGGCCTTCCCGACCCCCACCTCTTGCATGCAGCTACTCAGCCTGACAGGCTGGCCCTAGACCTCCAGAGCTGAGATCCCATCAGTGCTGTGCTAAGGTGAGCCTAGCCAACAGGTGGGTGTGTGCCTTCTTGGAGACTGATGCTAGTATCCAGTCCCGTCCCCCCACCCCCCGTTTCTTCCCCCCAGATCTGGGATTGTAACAAAGAGGCCCTTAGAGAATCTTCTACCAAGTCTCATCTTCTCATTCAAGATTTCTTGAAAAATTTTTTGAAAAATATTAATTTTATTTTATGTATATGAATGTTTTGCCTGCATGTATGTGTGTTCACCGTGCACATGCCTGATGTCTGTGGGGGTCAGAAGGGTTCCTTGGGATTGGAGTTACAGATGATAGTGAGCTGCCTGATATAAGTGCCAGGAACAATACTCTTATCCTGCAAGAACAGTATATACTCTTTAAATGCTGAGGCGTCTCTCCAGCCTCCCATACATGACTTCTTATTGCCTGCAGAATCCTTAAATGAAAACTTGAGACTCTCAAGCATCACTTGGTCTGCTTGGGACCTTGATCCTGCTTGGACCAGATTTGAGCCTGCCCCACACTCCGAACTAATCCTGAGTTTGGATTAGTGAAGACTTCCTTCTACCCTGAATAGGATCATCCTCTCTAAGGTAGTTTTACCAAGAGAGGTAAAATCCTTACTTAGCCTGTACCATTCTTTGGGAATGATGAGAGAAATTACATTTATAAGGCATACATTAGCCTTTCCCCGTTTCTTTAATGAAATTGATGATGCCAAGCCATGTATTAAGGAACAAAGTTTATTTAGCTTGGTTATGGAGCTGGAAGTACACACCCAGTTCAGCCTTTGTTGGGGGTCTTGGCTCTCACATGTCAGATTACATAACCACAGCAGTATGTCTTAGAAGGGACCACACAGTGAAATAGGAAGTCAGTGATAGACAGGGGTGAAGGGGGAGCCTTGATCTGTTCCAAAAACCCACACTTAAGGAAACTAACCAGGGTCTCATAGAACTACGTTTATCTCTTCCATGAGAAAGTCTTCCGTGACCAAACCCCAGTTCCTAAAGCTTCACATCACCCCTGGCCAGGGTCCAAAGTTCCAACATGGGAACCCACTCAAGCCTTAGCTAGAACACACAGGCCACTTTGCTAGATACAGGTGTCCTGAACCTACTTCAGAGCCTTACAAACTAAATAATCTCTCAACCTGCTCCAAGCCAGGTGCATTATTCCTCACCCACAGCTCTTAAAGTCAGATCCCATTTTGAAGTTCTCTGGGCAAACTCAATGCTGCCAACCAAAAGCAACCCATGTAATGGATCAAACCAGTCCCACTTATGGCCAGGCACTTGAAGGTCTTGTGACTTCAACAAGTCTGGTCCTGTTCAATCAGTCACTCAGCACATTCTCACCATGGCTCTTTGGAAGTAGAGATGAGGGTAAGGAGGATGTCCAAAGAAGAATTGCTCCTGAAATTACCTTGAAAGAAGATGTTGGGGGCTGACTATAAGGACCATGAACACTAATGGTGAAGCTGGGCATATTCCTTTCACACTCCTGTTGGGGGGCTCATGCTCCCTGTCACATGCAGAAATGCAGAGAGAAGAAGTACAGAGATGTGGAAGTGCTGAGATGTGGAAATGCCGAGGTGCAGACTCCTACTCTTTGCCAGGACATGAGGAGCCGAAGACAGCTTCCAGATCTAGATTGCTTTGTCCCCAAGGAACCTTGGGAAAACTTCTCAGCCTAGACCATCGGAAGAAAAGATTTTCTTTTCTCCTCATAGCCTGGGTTCACCCCCTGTTCAGAACACCACCAGCCTGTGGAGCTCTTGCTCCGAGATTTGGGGAGAGGAAATGGAACCAAGAGAGGAGTTCCGAGAACGCCCGAGGCAAACGTAATCAAGACACAGAGAGGTGAGTCTCCAACTAGCAATGTCCTGAGGGTCCCAACTCATGGGAGAACATTTTTCCTTTAAAAACTGACTGTGTGGTTGAACATGGAGGTACAGACTTCTGAGGCTACTGAAGAGCCAGGGTTCCATAGTGGGAACCCTGCCCCTCTCAGCCTAGTCCTTCCATTTTCTCCAGGGTGGAGGAACGGCGCAGATGGGGAATCTGGGTGACTGAGTATAACACAATGAAACTAAATGCTGGCTACACCCTGAGCTAGCTCACAAAATCTATCCAGCACACAATGTAGTTCCTCAAGACTTATGCCTACAAGAAATTTGTTCTGAGTTTAAGGAAGAGAAAAAAAAAAAACCCAACCTACTGCAAATGAACTTGGGTACACACCTATGTACAGCTGGAGGCAGATTGTCCTGGACTTGGGCAAACCCTGAATGGGTTTGAGCATATGGTAAGTGCTAGGTGGCCAACGATCCTTGATTGGTTACTCTATAAAAGTGTCCTCATGTTCTTTTCTTTGTTTTCTTTTTTTTATAACCTATCTTCAATTAACTTCAGCATGTGACACTCAGGAACCTAACAGCAGACATCTTTAAAGGCACATCATCCATATGCCAGGGTCTCAAGGACTCCTTTCTTTGGAATATATTTTCTGTAGTATCTTTCTATCTTCTATCTACCATCTATGCACGCATGTATGTATGATCTATTTATGATGTATATTTATATATAGATCATATATATGCATATCTATCATATATAACTCATATTATTTATTATTAATTTTGAGACCTAGTCATAAGACTATGTTTAAATTCATTATGTACCCTAGGATATCCTTGAACTTCTGATTCTACTATCTGTTAGGATTCTAGGGAGGTGCCATCATGCCATTTTGTTTGTTTTAAAAATCTAATCTAACTTACAAGTCAATTTGGTTTTTTTTTCTTCCTTCCTTTCTTTCTTCTCCCTGTCTCTATATCTCTGTGTGTGGTTTATACATATGCATACATGGGTAGAGGTCAGAGGTCAACCTTCAGGTACCTTCCTCTCTTGAACTCCATCTAATTTTTTAGGTAGAAGCTCCCACTGCGGCTGGAGCTTCTGGTTCCAGCTAGGCTGGCTGGCCACTACCTCTGCTCCTCTGTTTCTGTCATTTCACTACTGGGGATGCAGCTGTGTGCCACCATGTTTGGCTTTTGTGTGGCTGCCAAATTCCAAACTCAGTTCATCGTGCCTATATAGAAAGCGCTTTACCAAAGCTGAGCTAGCTCCCCAGCCTGCTAGCTGTTTCTCCTTGGGAACTGACTGAAGTCATAACTTTTGTTATTAATACAATACTGTGAAGATTTTCTTGAATAGTAAACTCTTCATTTCAGAAAGGTTAGTGATAAGGTCAGCATGATTTTAAAAAATAATAGTAGTTTAAGGTCCCAAAGAAACTCCAAACGGACAGTATTTTCTCATAGGAAGATAGCATTTATATTTCATTGTTTTTATAGAGTCAGAAAAACTCTGAGAGCAGCCAGAGGAGCTGAGAGGACACGTCCTTGTGTTTCTCCCAATTGGGGAGATGGTAGGGGCAGGGCATCACGTGTATCACTGGCTTGTGACTGTGTGGAGGTCAGCTAAGTGCCACACAGATAACCATTCATGCTTTGTTCTTGAATTTCAACATATTTTGTTTCTGAAAAGACAAAAACCAACTATTGATAGCTACACTCAGCTCAGATGTGCAGTGTATCTTGATGAAGTGATCTTTTCCAGTCATTTGATTGCCAGATGAATGTAACACAGAACGCGTCATAATTTCAGTGGAACAAAATTCTAACAAAACAAAGAAGCAAAGATGGGTAACGTGCATTTCTTATGAGTTTTATGTTTCACCCACCAATATGGCCTTTTTTCTCTTTCATCCTTTGGCCAACCGAAGTCTCCCTTGCCTTCCCTGAGCTCTTTTCATTTCTCCTGGCAAGTTGCCCAGCTCAGTTAGACTCAACTATGACCCATCTTCTGCCTCCCACAAGGAACTGTGCCTCCAAGGGGCCTGAGCCCTGCCTTTGAACTCTACTCAGCATTGAAACCAGTGAGTGATTCAAACACAGTAAAAAAAATTAAAAAAAAAGTCAATAAATATTGCCTGAAATAGACCTTGTCATCATCAACTTATATTTAAACTAAGAATCATTTTGTTTGCACAGCACTGGAAATAAGACCCAGGCCCTTGCATATGCTAGGTAAGCAATCTATAACTGAACTATGTTGCCAGTCCCTGGGATAAGATTTAGTTTGGGAGTGAGTAGCGGGGACATTTCCATGGAAGAGAGAAAAGAAATAAGCAAACAGAAAAACTTCAAACAGGGATGCCCCCAGTGCAGAAGCTGTAACTGGGTAGTAAGGAGCAGTGTTTGTTTTAATCAGCAAGGCCAAAGACAACCCCTGGAGGCAGCAACACCAGAGCTGGCACCTGAAAGAGGCCCATGAGTAACTTCCATCCACTCTGAGAGGCAAGCTTGGGCAAGGGTCCCGAGGAGGATGTGAGCTTGTCAGGCCGTTAACTTATCCAGAGATCTCTTCCTCTGTCGCAATGTGAGGGATGCTCCAGTGGCCTTGTGCACTTGGCTCTAGGAACCACCTTTCCTTTTTTTTGCTGGCTGCTGGGCTTCCCCTCCCAAACATCCTCCTGGTTCACCTGGGATCTCTGGGATTGCCAATAACCATCCTTCGGTTCATGATCCAGCCCTAATCCTAACCCTGCTTGACCCACCCCAGGGAGTCCAGTGAACCCATTCAGGGTCTGCTCCTTCTGGGCTCATTTCACCATCTGGAGTGTGACTCATCACATGTGTCCTGGCATGGGTGACGTCATTCATTCCACAGATTTCCCCACTCTCCACTTTGTGTCAGATACTGGGCCGGAATTTAGGACTTAACCACTAACAAAAGTTGATCATTTCTCAAGGAAACTCGTATTTTATGATAAAGAAACTAACGTTTTAGAAACCTCTCCCCAGCAACAATGCATGCAAGTTGCTGAAGGGCAGCAAGACTAAATAGAGGGAAACCATTATGGAGGTGAATATGAACATGAACACTCTTCCTGAAGGCCTTGTGGCTGCTCCACTCCTTTTCCTGGAAATACCTTTCAGGTTCCATTAATTAACATCCTCTCCCATGTTTGCTATACTCAGTAACATGCACTTGAACTTGAACCCATCTCTGATGGCCATGTGTTAAGCCCTGACCAATCAGCATGGAACTTTTTGCCAGAAAAAAAAAAAGAAGAAAGAAAAAAGAAAAAAAATATTTCTCTTTCCTCTGGAGTTCTTGAAACGGTACAATGTAGGGCTGATATTCTGGCTGTCATCGTTCCTCCATAAAGGAAGAATTTGGGTGAAACCCTAATTTAGAGGAAATTAGCCAGGAGAAAGGAAGGAAGGTGTGCTCTCACAAGCGCAAGGTCCATGATAGACTCCTAAGTCAAGCTGGACACCCTTGACTCAGATGACCACATTTTCAATGTTCGAAACCATTTTAGTTGCTTTTATTACTTGAAACCTCCCAAATTTCTAAATAACAAACTGTCTTAGTTAGGGTTTTATTGCTGTGAAAAGACACCATGACCACAGCAACTCTTATAAAGGAAAACATTTAATTGCTTACAGGTTCAGAGGTTTAGTCCATTGTCATCATGGCGGGAAGCATGGCAGCATGCAGGCAGACATGGTATTGGAGGAGCTGAGAGTTCTACATCTTGATCCACAAGCAGAAGAAGCAGACTATGTGCCACACACCTGGCACAGCTTGAGCATAGGAGACATCAAAGCCTGTCCCAACAGTGACACTCTTCCTCCAACAAGGCCACACCTACTCTAACAAGGACACACCTACTAACAGTGCCACTCCCTATGGGACAAGCATGCAAACACATGAGTCCATGGGTGCCATATCTATTAAAACCACAACACAAACTGAAAAGGAAAGGACATATTAGGTCCTCTGCCCAAGGTATCACAGCTACCAAAAGCTAAATATAAGGAAATCTAACTTCAGAGACATTAGATTGCCTCTGAGGTTAGAGCAGTATGGAGAGAAGTCAATGGGGTTAAGAGATGCTTGTGTAATTGAAGCTATGGAACTTGAAGACATAGTGACTATGCTAAATATGGGGGAAGTGTACCCAAGCTTTTTGGCCATTTAATGAGTTCTTTTACCTCCCACCCTTCTCCATCCCAATCCTTTCCAACCCCACAACACTAGACAGGAGAGAAAGAAGGATAGAAGGGAAAGGAGGTATAGATCCCTTTAGATTACTTCCTGATGATTAGGGCATCAAGTTCCTTGGGGCAAGTCCAACCTTCATTGTCAGGATATCTCCAACCAGCAAAAGCAGCAGCAGGAACCAGCAGCAGAGGCGGCAGCAGTAGGAGTAGTAGTTGCCACAGGCCCTCTTGAGGTTCTCGCATTTATACCCTCTCAAAGAGTCCCCAGAATTCCAAATGTAAACTATCTTCAGCTGGCAAAATCATGTCCCTCCATATGAACGTTGTGAGTATGAAGAGTTTATGTGTCATGTAAAAGGAGAGGTTGGGATCTCTAATGAACAGAAAGGTCTGACTGA
Source organism: Lophiomys imhausi (assembly GCA_907164525.1). Lineage (NCBI taxonomy): Eukaryota > Metazoa > Chordata > Mammalia > Rodentia > Muridae > Lophiomys > Lophiomys imhausi. Next base: position 1,376,328 of record CAJQZJ010034344.1, read on the forward strand.
GCTGGCTGCATTCATTCAGTGTTCCAGCCAACATTATTTGGAGTCCTAGACTAGGTGACAGGGATAGATATGGGAACTCACTCACTGTGGAGACTCCTTTTAGACTCAAGATCTTATATTTATCTGGAGGGTACCCGGTGATGACATGTAAAAGAAGAACGAAAGGAGACTTCAGTATCATGGTTTCCTCAGTATCGGTGATTGCCCCATAGGGTGGTAGTGCAGATGAAAGAAATTAACACACACACGTTTAGGACGACACCTTGTATGTAATGAGCCAGCTGTGGTCACCTATGATGAGTGTAAGATTGCTGATGTTGGTCATGAAGACACTGTGAAGAGCAAACAGACCAGAACACAAAGTGTCAGCTCTTAGGGTTAATGTATAACTCAGAGGTAAGATGGTGCTTATCATAAAGTTATAGGCATATGGAATATTAGACAAGTCTTCCTTACCTAACAAGTCCAAATAATTTGCACTGACACCATCCCCTGCAGGAGTGGGCTCAACCCCCACTCCTCTGCCACCTACCCACTTTGAGCATGGTGAGCTGTGTTGCTTCCAAAGAGTACAGCATAGAAAAGAAACAAAAACCATTTTATAGCAGAGGAATCTAGCAACTACCCTTAGGCAAGTTGATCCTGCTAACAGCAACAGAAAAAAGCCATGTCACAAGAACCCCTCAGGTGAGGTGATAAATGCAAGGATTGATCTTTGCATTCCCAGAGCCAGTTATCTAGCCGAGCCATGGGAAAACATCAGACCAGTGCAACTGAGGGACTTTATTCTAGATATCTGCTTGATATACCTCAAAATTGTCAAGGTCATCAAATACAAGGAAAATCTGAAGACCATCAAGGCTCAGAGGGGACTAAAGGAGGCAAGATGAATCAATGCAGACTAACCTATTGAAGTAGAACTTGAACAGGGCATTAATGGAGAAACTGCACAGTGGCTGGGATTCAGATAACACTATTGCACCAATATCAGCTTCTCATTTTTGTTAACTGAAGGTGGAAATGTGAAAGGATAGAACCAGGAAGCTAGGTGAAGAAGGGTTTACTAGGTGAAGACAGTGTACTGTCTTCACAGCTTTTCTATAAGCATAAAACTGCTCTAAAATTAAAAAAATGTTATATGTTATAAAACAATATATCTATACATTATTGTCTAAAAAATTGAAGGATGAGGATGGAGAAGTGGCTCAGTAGTTTCGAGTATTTACTGCTCTTGCAGAAGACCTGGGTTAAGTTCCCAGTATCCACATTGAGCCCTGCCTGTAACTCCATTCAAAGGGATCCAGAGACTTCTCCTGGCCTCCGAGGGACACTGCACACATGTGGTGTCCACACAAGACAAGCAGGCACACATACACACACACACACATACATAAATACAAATAAATATTCTTAAATGAAAAAACGCTTCCACCAGTAAAAATATCTACCACCAAATATTTTGTATATTAAAAATTATATGTACTTTTAGTCTTTTAATTTACATTGAATTCTGTTATTTTAAGTGCTATAAATTTAGGGTAATTCCTTTTGGCCCACATAGTCCATCTTCACTTATAGACATTTTTATTTAACATATAAGTGCACAAAATAATGCGTTTCACTATGAGATTTTTCCATACATTTATATAATAATATGCACTGGTCATATTCATTTGTGTAATAATATATATCGATCATATTCACCCTCAATTACCATCTCCTATTTCTCCCATCCCTTTTTTGAGGATCTCTTCCTCTCACCAAATAGCTCTTCCTTTATTTAGGTTTATTGTTAGAGTTACTTTTTAAATGTAGATTCCTCAGTGGGTCTGTGTGATTGTGGCTCTGCCAGCCATCTTGTCCACCCCTACCTGGGTTTTTAGTGGAGCCTCTGTCTTCGCTACCTGGGGCTCCTCAGTGCAGGAACATGTTTGTTGAGCAATAATGATTTTCCTACGTCTTTCGAATATCAATTCGACCTCTTCCCCCCCCCCAACCCCCACCTCCTGCCCTCTCTCAATCAGGCTTTGGTAATTAAAAGAGCTGATTTATTCAGGATTTTAAACTCTACGCTAGGGCCAGCAGGAGAGCTGTATAATCAACAGTAGAAATAGGAGGGAAAAGGCACAGCTTTGGGGGGTGGGGTGACAGGACAGGAAGGCAGCTAAGGTTGGCGACATCTGGTACCAGGACAATTGATAATCATGATAATAATAAGCATTTAAATAATTACTTAGAGTTTACTATGCAGAGGGATTCTTTGTTTGATCATGTTTATGGCTGGGCAAGATTTTCATGTTGCAAATGAAGAGACTAGAGACACTGGAGATTGAGCTGCACAAGGTTAAGCAGCATAATTTTAAACTAAGTGTAGGTTCCAAATTCAATGTGCTTTTCAGGGCATAGATAGAGATTAAAGGTGATGTATGTGTTGGCAGTTTGGTCCTCCATACTGTGGGTTAATGATCTTCCAAATTACCATATTTACAAGCTTTGAAGATATCCAGATTACCAAGATCCGCCTTCAGATATTTTTGACTCAATAGTTCTGAGGGACATGTAGGGCCCTAGCAAGTTCAGTGGTGCAAACCAGTCTTGCAAAAGGTCTCTGCCTCCTTCACAGTCCCTATACACAGGCAATACTGAACCATGGGGACCTGTTCTCCAAGTGAGTGTTATAATGGTGTAAAACCAAATGGACTCTTAAATACTATTATCTGGGGGCTGGAGAGATGGTTTAGTGGGTAAGGGTGGTTGTTGCTCATGCAGAGAATCAGAGTTCAGTTCCCAGCACCCATGTTGAGCTGCTCCCAACCGTCTGTAACCCCAGCTCCAGGTCTTCTTACCTCCAATGGCATATGTGTGTGTGTGTGTGTGTGTGTGTGTGTGTGTGTGTGTGTGTGTGTGTATACACAGACACATAAATAAATCTTTTAACACTATTATCCAAGGAGTGATCTGTCCTAATCTGAAAACATTAGTACAATGAGTAGAATGTTTATGCCCCTTCAAATCTTTATATTGAAGTCTTGATCCCCAAGGGGATGATGGTATGAGATGGGGTCTATGGGAGATGAATGGGAACAGTTACAAAGGAGACTTCCAAGAGGGATGCTTCATGGACTAGAAAGGTACTCCACCAGACACCGAATCTGGTGGTGCTCTGATCTTAGATTTCCCAACCTCCAGAACGGAGAAACAAACGTCCACTCTGCAAACCTCCTATGCAAAGGTATTGTGTTATGATTGCACAAATGGATTATTAAAATTATCAGAATTTGTTTTCAAGCTATTTTTTTCTGTTTAATAACTAATGCCCCTTTACATCTTCCTGCTGGAACTCCTCACTTCTATGATCTCTGTCCACATGACCAGGCCTCTCTTTCTGTGGCTTCCCAGCAGCAGGCTCTAAGCCGCAAGAGGCCACAGCTTGGCAGCGCCTGCCGCACTATGCGCTTCACAGCAAAAAGTTCAGCCAACCATGGTAGTGCCTGTGTTTTGGAAGCTCCAGAACAACGAGATATAGGAGAGGTTGATTTGAACATTTTCCCACCCCCCAAAATACCTGGGAAAACTGTAGGTTAGGATGTCAGTGCATTAAAAAACAAACAAACAACTCCAATGTCCACAAGCACTGCCGGGCGTTCCTCAGCCTGAATTGTGGATTTTCTTCCTGTTCTGTTTAGTTTTCTGACATGTCTAAGATCTGAGAGGTGTACTTCTTGATCATTGCAGTTTGTTTCTACTCTATTTCACTCTGTCTTAAGTTGTGTGACTTGCTTTTTTAAAATGAATTTTATCTACCTTTTAATAGCTATGTGAAAATAAATACCCATCTACTCATAACTTCACTTACGGAAGTGAAGCCAGGGGCCCCTGGCTAACAGGTTCATTGAGGTGCTTTGAGAAGTTGGTGTTTGATTGGCATAGCTAGCCTCTGCTTCTGCTGGCCAGTGCTACTGTTCCTCCCCCCACCTCCACAGGAACACTTTTCTGAAAAGCAGAGTCAAGTGAAGGAACTGAAAACCACAGACCATTTCCCCCATCTGGGGATTGCTTCTCAAAGACCCTCCAGAGAAGCAGGCAGGAGCAGCAGAGCAGGGAGGGGCATGTTTTCACTTTGCAAAAGGAAACCCTGGACCTCCCACAAGGCATCCACCAACCCCCGGGGATCATTGCCTGAACCTCCAGTGGATAGGAGCTGTGTGTGTGCTGAGTGCCTGCTTTGGACCAGGGACGGCAGAATTACCTCACACCGTTTTGTGCAATTAACAGACGTCTATTTCTTTCAATACATACAAGCTATATTCACCATCTGTGGCTGTCCTGGTGACTGGTACTCTCTGGGACCCCCTCAACCTAAGAAAGCATGTGCACCACAACCTAGGCTGGGTAAAATCTCCTGAAAACCTCCCAAAGAGTGGAATTCCTTGTGGACAGTCACGCTGCTTGCTAGGGACACCTGAAAACTGCTTCCCCGGGATATAATTGGCTGATGCAATCCTGCCATTTCACCTGCTCCCAACCTTAGATTTATTAATTTGTCTCCTCTTCCAAAATGTTCCCTGAGGTCAGGAAATAGTTCGGCTCTTTCTCAGGCATCCCTGTCTGTGCTAGGAAGTTTTATGGCAACCGACACAGGCTACAGTAATCTGAAAGGAGGGAACCTCAACTGAGAAAACGCTGCTCAAGATCAGGCTGTAGGCAAACCTGTACGGCATTTTCTTAAGTAGTGATTTATGGGGATGGCCCAGCCCATTGTGGATGGTGCCACCCCTGGACTGGAGGTCCTGGGTTCTATAAGAAAGCAAGCTGAGCAGACCATGGGGAGCAAGCCAGTGAGCAGCACCCCTCCATGGCCTCTGCATCAGCTCCTGCCTCCAGGTTCCTGGCTTACTTGAGTTCCTCTCCTGACTTTCTTTGACTATGAAGTGTGATTTGGAACCATAAGCCAAACAAGCCCTTTCCCTGTCAAGTTCCTTTGGTCACAGTGTTTCATGACTAAGACACCCTCCCTAAAGGATGGATGGCAGGTAGCCTTTCCCTTTCCCCTCCAACAGCATGGGGAACACAGAATGCCCTGAGTGAGTGTGTATTACCGACAAGGATCAAAGTCTTCCTCTGGTCCTTGTGCTGAAGTTGTCAGTGTGTGCAAAAACTAGTGGTTGTACCTTCCCCTTCCAGGATGACCTCAACTTGAGGATGTTCCTCTGCAGAGACCTCCTAAGAAGGCCAGCTAGCTCCTCCCCCCCGCACTGTATTTGATAAAGGTGCTAAGTTTCTGGGTGGGCTGTGGCAAACACAAACACCCCATCCTAGCTTGTCTGTGGATCTGTCCTTTCTTCATTCCCTTAGTAATCCAGTCAGGTTTTCAGGACCAAACCTTGCTGGACACAGGGGACACAAGGAGTTGACCATGATATATACATTTTATTTTCCTATAGTTGCATGACTAAGTGAAGCAGCAAACTGTTCATTTCCAGGCAGTAGGGTGACCTTTGGCCCTTTGGAAGAAGCCCTCCTGAGTCTGCCTGTGTAATAGAGGGACAGCACCCTCCCCAGCCATTGTACTTCAATCAATCACTTGTTGCTATGGGGGAGGGGGTCTAAGCACAGTCTCCACATAGACTGCCTTCCAGGAAAGATGAGGCTTCTGCCTGCTCTCATGACCTTAAAAAACACTTTTTATTACATTGGTTGTGAGTGGGGACTGCACATGCCATGGCACATATGTGGACACCAGAGAACAACTTTCGCAAGTCAGTTCTCTTTCCACCATGTGAGTCTCCGGGATTGAACTCCGGTCGTCAGGCTTGGAAGCAAGCACCCTTGCCCCTGAGCCATCTCCTTGGCCTTGAACTTCATAACGTCCTATTAGAGTGAGCAGGTGAGGAAAGACTGGGATCATGCTAGACCCTAGCTTGCTTCTAAGGAGGGGAAGCTTATAATCTACATTGTGACAACAGTGGGATTTGGTAGATCTAAATGTATATATAAACAAGTAGGTTGTGGAATCAGAGAGATAGGGGCATGGACAATTTGGGCTTCTGATCAAAGAAATATTTACAACAGGCAGGTGGCAACACAGGGATGGGGGCTGTCTGGGCCATCAGGGTAGAAGCAGGACCCTTACAGCAGCTGAGGTAAGAGTGTGATGACAAGTTCCAGCCCTCTGGGGAAAGAGAGAGTTCTGGCAAGGAGGAGGTAGATGGCAAGGCTCCACACCAGGCAGCTGTGGTTTGGGGCTGGGTTCCAGGGCGAGCAGGGACTGGAGTCCAAAAGCAAGCTGAGCAGGTGCCCAGTCATATGCCAGGCTTGGCCCCAGGAGTCGGCAGAAAGTTTCTGGAGCAGGACATGTGGATGTTAAAGAGCTCTCCTTAGGTCCCCAGATCCTAGCCTTGGGGACAAAAGACTGGATCCTTCTACCCTGTAAGAGGCAAGGGCCTGGAACTATGATAGAACCAAACCTGGGCATGCTCAGCGGGGCCTTCCCAGCACGTGGCTAAGTTAGTTAGGTACATGACCTGGGGGTTGTGCGATTGCCTACACTCACGCTTTCCACCTGACTCTCCGTCATCCCAATTACACAGCCATTCTTACAAACTGGAACAACTGGGGTCTTACAAAAGCTGTCCGTAATTCTGCTTAACTCTCTAAATATAAATGCAAAAAGAAACTATAGGTGATAGATGCGTGCATGCACCCAAGGAGGTTTACACTGGGCTAGGTCTTCCACACACTGCAGATGAATTTCCAAAAAGTTACATTGAGATCCTGTCTTTTTGTTGTTTGGTTTGTTCTGTTTTTGAGACATGGTCTTAGGGCCTTACTATGTAACCCTGGCTAGCCTAAAGCTTGCTATGTACAACAACAGGCTAGCCTTGGACTCACAGAGATGTGCCTCTATCTCTGGATTTGGTTAGGATTAAAGGTGTGTGCCACCTTACACAGCAAAATCCTGTTTTTGTAAATAATCCCTACTAGGAAATGTCAAGGTGATAGTGCCTCACTGGACATGTGCATTCTAACTTTCGCTGTTTCTTTCTTATTTAACTGTAGAAGCTCAGAGTTACGTGTCTTTCCTTTGTCATCATACATAGTTGGTTCCTTCCATTAACTCATTTCACTATTTGTTTTGCTTTCAAGTCCTTGGTGCCATAATTATATAGATGTGTGTTTCATGAAACTTTCAATAATTTTGAAGATATCATGTATTATTTGGAGGGATAAAGTAATTAATGGCTTGGAATTTCTAAAATTTTTAAAGAAAGTACCAGCAAGATTTATGAACTGACAGAATACTGAGTTACAGAAAAGCAATTTCTGCTGTAATAAATACTGTCCTGTCTTAAAAGCTAACTGGAGTGTTTTGAGACCAGGCTTCACCCTTTGCTGTATGGCAGCATATGTCCTACTGTGTAGGAAGGAGTTAATAAAAGTCCCTCCTGCTGGAAACTTCTGGAGTCTTACTGTGGCAGCATCTCTCACTGGGCACCTATCCCTCTGGCCATCCTTGCAAACACACCTAGGAATGTTGGCTTCATCCTCCCTGGGTAATTCACACAGCGGTTTTGCAGTCTTTTATCTGACCCACTTGGTCAACAAGGTGCCTTGACTTACAGATATCAGTAAAGAGAAAGGTCTGTAGCGTCATTGGTCGGGCAGGAGAGAGACATGCAATGGGATCTGCCCTTCAGTTAGGAGCATGATCTCCCTTTAGTACTCAGAGCAACCAGGTGCTCTGGCTGGCTGAGGAGGAATGAACCTCACTCTCACCTAGTTCCTCCTTTTGCCTAATTCATCCTCCCTATGGTAGCAATTCTCCTTTTGTTTTTTTTTTGTTTTGTTTTTTTTTTTTTATTTCAGAATGGGTTCACTGCATATCCCTGGCTGTTCCGGACTCACTCTGTAGAACAGGCTGCCCTAGAACTCACAGAGATCCATCTGCCTCTGCCTCCCGAGTACTGGGATTAAATTTAGGCATGTGCCACCACCGCCTGGCTCCTAGGGTTTACTTTTAAAACATATTTTAAGGCTGACAAGATGGCTCAGTAGGTAAACATGCTTGCTGCACAAGTGTGTTAACCTGAGTTTGAACCCCAGAGGTGGAAGGGGAGGACTCCACACAGTTGTCCTCCAACCTCTATATGTGCTGCCTAGGCATGTTTATATCCATACATGTTCCAGGTCAGTCAGGTTATATAATGAGACCCTGTCAAACTAAAACTAAACATACAACAAAAGCCCGCATGTTTTGTCATGCTCTAGTAGTGAGGTGGTCCCTCCCACACCTTCGCAACTTGGCAGTATGGTGGATACAGCGAAGAACACTAGCCTACTTTTACATTGGCATGTCTGCGTAGCCCTGGACTCTTTTGAGCACCTGGGAGCGTTTTAGAAAGAGAAAGGTGACTTCTCCTTCTTTAGTTTTGTGAGACACTTCGGGGGCCCACCAGGAGTAGGAGACCGTTGGCTCCACTGCCTTACCCAGAGACCTTTCTAGAACAATCCAGGGAATTTCATCAGTAGTCCCCATCTCTACCAAAGGACAACCAGGAGAGGGAGGGTCAAATGAACAAGTGGAGACAAGGCAACAAAAGCTCTTTCCTAACAAATGCCCCAGGGTTCAGATGCTGTGTGGTGCTCCCCTCTCCCAGCCTCCTGGATCCACACGTGCCTGTCATCATACCTGCCTGTCGATGTTCAGGGAAGAACTGAAACACTGGAGGAAAAGATTAGAACTGAAACACTGGAGGA
>CAJQZJ010034344.1:1385094-1398788 GCA_907164525.1 Lophiomys imhausi
AAACACTGGAGGAAAAGATTAGAACTGAAACACTGGAGGAAAAGATTGAAAGTTCCAGGGGGATGAGTAGAGGGGATGCAGAATGGCCACTCAGCCCCATCGGCGTGTTCTGGGATTCTGGAAGGTCATGCTAACAGGGCAGGAAAGGGGAAATTTGAGTCTGTATCTGAGTAAGCATGGAGTAGCTCCATTTTCAAATTCCCTTTTAGGAGCATTTGGCAGCACCTAGAAGAAATGGGAATCTGTAGGTGAGGGCCGTCTAGCATTAGCATAGCAGTATTGCAGACTTGGGTTTGCCAACCCCAAGACTCAGCTCGCCTTGCTCCCGTGTGTTCTCCTTGCACGTGGCGGCAGCCCTAGGTTGAGGGGAAATGATGTGCTTACCACTTGTTCAGATAGGCAGTTTGCCCTTACATTTCACCTATTCTTTAGCATTTCAAGCTTAGGAGATTTTCTGAACCCACCAGTGACAGAAACCCAATTTGAACATATTTAAGCAAAATTGGAAAATTAAAGGCTCTTTGGAAACCTAAAAGTAAAGCTAGGCAGCTGAATGTAAGAAGTGAAGCCATGCAGTCATGCAATGTGTTGCAGTCTTCTGTCTTCACACTTCCTGGGTTGCCTTCATGTGTCTCCTCTCTGCTCAGCAGCTGCAATGTCCCCCAAGATCTCCAGCCTCAACATCACCATAGCAGGAAGCAGAATCGGCCCCAGAGGGAAACACTAGGGACTCTTGCCTGTTCTTGAAACTTTAACCCCGAGCTCTAGCCTAAATCATGAGTCCAGTTTTTAGTTAAAGCATTTCCTAACCACACCCAAACCATACTGTCCAGGAACAGGGGAAAGGAATCCAGAGTGAACAAAAACCCATCTCTAGCTATGGTGGTTAGCGTTGTCACTCAACTTTATACAACCTAGAATCACAACCACCTGGGAATAGTCTCACTGAGGGACTATCTACATTGGGTTGCCTGTGGACAGGTCCGTGGGAGATTATCTAAATGGGGAGATTCATCCCACTGTGGATGGTGGCATCTCCTAATCAGGGGGTGCTTCCCTACAAAAGAGTAACGAGCTAGTGTTAAGCCTGGCGAGCAGGTGAACACTTGTTTTCTTTTCCTTCTGCTCCTGACTGTGGATGTGATGTGACCAGCTGTTTAAAGCTCCTGCCTTGACGTCCCCACGGCAACAAATTGTAACCTGGAATTGTAAGTGAAAGTAAACTCCCCTTTTCCCTAAATTGCTTTTTTTAAGTTTTGCTATTATAATCTAATTCCAACATTTCTCCCTCCCCTTTGCTCCCTCCAAAGTTCCCATACATCCCTCTCACTTACCTTCAAGTTCATAACCTCTTTTTTCACTGTTTTATATATATATATATATATGTATGTATATATTCCTAAATATGACCTATTTAGTCCATATAATATTACTTGCATGTATGTTTTCAGGGTTGACTATTGGCACTGTACAATGAGTTGATTTTTATTTATTTATTTTTTTGTGTTTTGGATTTCTTGCCTACACATATGTCTGTGCACCACATGTATGCATGGTGCCAGTGGAGGCCAGAAGAGGTTATTAGATCCTCTGGCAGTGCTGTTTCAAATAGTTGTGAGATGTCATGTGGGTGCTGGGAATCGAACCTGGGTCCTCTGGAAGAACACCCAGTGCTCTTAAGCACAAAGCCATATCTCTACCCCCAACATGGCTTTTTATCAGAGTATTTTGTCACACCAACAGAAATGAGCACTTGGCAACCAGCTGTATGCGTCTACTTTTCAAATCCACACCATACCTATGCTGTATGTAAATGAGATTTTATACATTATCACATACTTCTTGTGGCCCACTCCTGGTTAATATGAGAAAGAAAAAGTAGTCTATGCTTGTGATTATAAAGACAGGCGTATAAGGAGAGAAGGAAAAATTACACAGCAACCCTAAATATATAAAAGTGAGTGGAGGGAGCTCATTTCATTAGCAGTAAAAAGCCAGGAGACCAACTGGTGAAACAGTCTGGAAGATACTATATTTCTTTCAAGTCATTGTTTCCCCCAACCACAAACATTCATTGTAGGGGATCAAAATACTTCTGCTTCTGGCTTGGGTGGATAAACAGGGAATGGATTTAACCTCCTGCCTTTAACAATTAAAAGTCTGGATAAAATACATGGAACAGCGTTTCTCAGATATTACACCACAGTCAGCATGGAAATAAGATGTGGATAAAGGACAAGTGAGCCCTGTAATTGCCCCAGCTAGTGGCCTGAAGGAAGCTTCCAAGCTGGAGTTCAGGGAGGAGGGGAAAGTTCAGCAGTCAGACTGGGCTGGGGTGGGTACACACATTTAGATCTAGGTGGTACCAAAGCTACCAAAGAGCTGCAGAGGGAGGGGCAGGGAGAGGGGGGGAAGGGGAAGGGTGAAGAGGAAGGGAGGGAGAGAGAAAAGGAGAGATAGATCTGCTGAAGGATAATTTTGGCTGAATACTGATCTATGCTCATATGGGCCTCAGATACTTTATATTTCCACCAGCCAGAGGAGAAAGATCTAGATTCCCCAGAAAGGGAACTCTTCTTGTTGAGTTCATTATAATTATACAACTAAACGATTTCTGAATCAAAGACCATTCTTCACTCACCATAATGAAACTTAATATTGAGCCTTGAAAGGATCCACTGATGTCCAGGAAGTTAATTCTGTGCCAGAATAAGTCCCAACAGTATTTAAAGGAATACAACAAAACCTAACCACTACAATGTACAATCACAGTGTCAAGCAGAGACAGTGAGATGGTTGGGAGGTTGTCAAGTCTGATGATCGGGGCTCCATTCCTGGAACCCACACTATGGAGGAAAAGAAATTATAGAAATGAAAAATTAGCAGACAATAACATTAGACTATCCACTTCAAATATTCACTTCATTTGTAACAAAGTGGAGGAAATCAGGAACACTATGAGAAGAAAAATGACTGGTATAAAAAGAAGCAACTAAAACATAAAGATGAGAAGTCCAGTATCTGACATGGAAAAGGCTGAAGAAGTAGCTAATCAAACCTCACGTAAGAAAAGATAAGCAAGGTTGGAGGTGAAGTAACAAAGCAACTACTGGAAAAAGAGACAGATAGGAAGCCTAACAAGAATGAAGAGAGTGTTAGCACTCTTTGGATTCCACATGCCAGCGTGAGAAGATCACATGAGAGTAATTAAGGAAGAAGAAAACGGTGTGGGAGAAGGGAGAGAAATAACTGAAATCTTTCAGCTTTAATGAAGACCATCAAAGGGATCAACTAGCGAAGCAGAGTAACACTTAGGAAAAGCATAGCAAAGTGTTGAAAGCCAGCAGTAAAGAAAATCCTAAGAACACCTGGAGGAGAGCCTCACGCATGAATAACAGCACCCACCAAGACAGATTTCTCATCAGAAAGCTCCTGGTCCTGCTGCAACTGTGAAACACACACACACACACACACACACTTTCTCCTCCCTCCCCCTCCCTCCCTCCCTCCCTCCCTCCTCCCTCTCTCTCTCCTTCCTCCCTCCACCCTCCCTCCCTCCCTCCACCCTCCCTCCCTTCGTTTTCTCCACTGTGATAGAGTTTAAAGAAGAAATCGTTATTTTGGCTCACAGTTTCAGAGTTTTCAGTCCATGTTTGCTTGATTTCAGTCCATGGTTTCTGGGTCTGTAGTGGAGCATATATCATGGTGGAGGGAAGCTGTTTACTCTGAAGTGGTCCAGAAGCATATAAGAGGAAGGGGCGAGAGATAGGACCTACCCTTCCAGTGAACTCCCTCAGTGACTGTCCTGGTTACTTTTTTTTTGTCAACTTGACTTAGCTAGGGTTTTCTGAAAAGAGGAAAACAATGCCTCTATCAGACTGGCCGGTAGGCAGGAATGTAGGGCAGTTGGCTTGTTTTTGGTTTTGTTTGTTTTTTATTATTAATGATCAACATGGGAAAGCCCAGTCTATTGGGGATGGTTGGATCCTGGACTGGTGGGCCTGGGTGTCATAAGAAAGCAGACCAGCAGACCTGGCAAACCATGGAGAGCAAGCTAGAAAGCAGTGTTCCCCTGTGCCCTCTGCTCAGATTCCATTTCACCACTCGCTGTAAGCTGAAACAAACTCATTCCCGAATTGTTTTTGGTCATAGTCATTATCACAGCCCTAGAAGTCAAACGCCTACTTCCTTCAACGAGGCCTCCCCTTCCATTCTCCTTCATCCCTGTATATGATGGCACCAAACTATGACTCCATCAAGCGATGATTCAGATAGAGCCCTTATGATCCAACAACCTCCACGTTAGGATCAAACTTTCAAAGCATAAACCTTTTTAAGACCCTTCATGGTTGAACCATAACAATGGATTATCATCTTTAAAGTAAGGAGAGAAAATCGATTGTGAACTTCTACGTTCAATAAAAATGTGTCTCAAAAATAAAAGTAAATTTTTAAAAATTTCAAACAAAAGTTGAAGAACTTCACTACATGTTTGTCTGTAGTATAAGAAATATTAATGGAACTTTTCAGGCAAGATATAACTTCAGAAAAAGACCTATGCAAATGATTGAACACGTCATCAGCATGTAAGTGCATGAGTAACTTATTTCAAAAGATTCATAGTTTGTTATAGTGTTAAAACCTGCTAAAGCCAGTGCATAAAAACAGCACAAAGACATGAATGAAGATGTAAAAGGGGACTTCTTTTACATAAGATTTCTGTTTTATAATGTAGAACAATACTATTTGAAGTTAGGTTGATATATGATATAAATTACAATGTGTATCAAATGCAAATATGTAGAGCAAAATATATCACATCAGTGAAGTCCTATAAAAATCCAATTTTCAATTTCAATGATTTTATTATTTCAAATTTGTGTCTTTTACTCTGACTTTAAATACTGACTTTTGTCATTTAAAAATGTAACCTTTTTTTGTGGCTTGGCATCTGTTCCTCTTTTATTAAACAATACCAAATAAAACAGCAGGGGGTATATTTTCAGCATCATGCTGGTCTCACCCAGCTAAATTTGGTCCTGTGGAATTTGTTGGTGAGGACAAACGATGTGAGAATTCCTATGCTTGAAGTAATGCTGGCGCCAGGCCATTTCTATTTAAATGATGCATTTGGAACAAACTGTGTTTACAAATGGATTCCATCTTCTACAAACAGCACAGCTTTCTGGTAGGAAAACTGTGCATGGGCTGGGACATGGAGGTCCCATCCACCCTCCACAGCAAAGGACAGGACATGAGCTTCCTGGGTGCCCTTCCTGATTCACTGTGGATGGAATGGCCTGCTGGAACTCACTGTGGAAAGTCTGTTTACTTACCAAGTAGCGTTCTTGCCAGAGGAGCAGGACTGAATACCAACCTCTCTATTTTCCCTCTAATGCTTCTCCCTATTTGGAGCTCAAGTGAGGAGTTTCTCAGTCATTAGATTCAAGAATGGTCTGCAACCAGGGGTGTGGGTGATCTCACGGCAGAATACTGGATTGAGTTAACATGGCTTCATGGTCAATCTGAGAAGGAAGTCAAGAGATCCAAAGAATGTCCCAATTCTGCCATTTACTAGACCATAAATAAGAGCAGTTCAGTTGCCCCAGACCTTCCTCCAGCATCAGGCTGTCTCTGTGCTTTCCCCTAGGTGGACCACATAATAACCACTGGTAGAACATTGAATTTATCTGTTTTTAACATATATTCATGTACTTTAGATCATGATAGCTAACCATAATTTCATTAATATTAATGATTAGAATGAGTTAAAATATGTTAAGTCAGGACTCTACAATGACATCTGGTACAAATAATAGTTTAGATAATTCTGATTAGGGAAAACACTGAAAGATTTTCAGTTTAAAACTGAAAATCTGGGTTCAGAGGGACTTTTTTTTAAGTGGGGTACATGAATTTCACATGAGAACATACAAAAACAAAAACAAAAAAGAAAGAAAGAAAGAAAGAAAGAAAGAAAGAAAGAAAGAAAGAAAGAAAGAGAAAGAAAGAAAGAAAGAAAGAAAGAAAGAAAGAAAGAAAGAAAGAAAGAAAGAAAGAAAGAAAGAAAGAAAGAAAGACACAGCTAGCATGGTAACAAAATGTTGCAGAGCAGCTGGGATGGTTGTAAGTCAGTCAGAGAAGGCTGACCCCTTAGCCACAGTAGGTGAAGCCCAGAAGTAACTTCCTTTGCTTCCTGAGGCCGCCTAGGAATTTGGAACTCAAGTGACCTCTGGGAAGGTGAAGCTGACAAGAGCAACCATGCCTGGAAGTCAGGGGACACAGAACTATGACACTTTCCTTCTCTCCACCCAGCCAGAGAGCTTCCTCTCCTCACCTAGCAGGGAAGAGATCTCAGGTTGTAACTCTTCCAGAAGATGAATGAAATTGTTGGGATGCCAAGGCCATGGAGGTGGAGAGAATTCTGCAGCCCTGCAGTTTGTGGATCCTGTTGGTGATAAACGTATAAAGGTCTTACCACACTGTGCTCCTATTATAGCGGACCCTACAAAGAATGTGGCAACCAAGATAAGGAGCTACTTGTCTTAGTTGGGGTTTCTATTGCTGTGATAAAACACCAAGACCAAAAACAGCTTGGGGCCAGGCATGGTGGCACACGCCTTTAATCCCAGCACTCGGGAGGCAGAGGCAGGTAGATCTCTGTGAGTTCAAGGCCAGGCTGACCTACAGAGTGAGTTCCAGGACATCCAAGGCTACACAGAGAAACCCTGTCTCTAGAAACAACCAAACCAACAAACAAACAAACAAACAAACAAACAAAACAGCTTGGGGAGAAGATTGTAATTTTCTCCTCATTGTAATATCAACTAAATATCAATTTTGCTCTAATACCTGTGGGTAGAAAAAATGAAGAAAGATGGAGAAACACTGGGGAGCGTGGAGCTGCACATGGAGCAAATCTCCTGTAGTAAAAAGCCAACTGAAATACGACATGAAGTCTTTAAAAGCAGACAGAGTGGTGGCTTCCAATGAACAAAGGGTGACTTTTTTAAGAACAAATATTATAGAAATCTCTGACCCTTAACTGTGCAAAGTAGCTTTGGCCAGATCTTTCAAGAGCCACTGTAGAAGTTATGAAGGTGACAAAATAAAATACTAGCACATAAAGCAAATTTTCTGCCACCTGAGAGATGATCTAAAGAAACAGTGAGTTTTGAGTCTCTGTGACATTTGTTTGTGGGCATTACACCCCAAGAGCTTAAGTCTTAATTTATTACTTAAAATACACTGAGTTACTGGTGTTTATAAACAGAGACACTGCTTTAGGAACACATGCACCAGGCTGGATGCTACATGTGACACTTTAAAAACTCATTTATAAAGGCATATTTATACCCTTTCCCAAATAAAATACATTCCCTCTCCCTCCTTACTTATTTAATTTACTTATTTATTTATGTAGGGTCTGACTATGTAGCCCAGGTTGGTTTAAACTTAGACCCTCCTGCCTAAATTGGGATTACAGTTCTATGCCAACACACCCAGTCCCCCTTAAGGTTAAAGGTTATCTCTGGGATGAGAATCAAAGTGTTAGTAGTTTTATTTCATGACATTGCTTAAAATAATTGAAATTAGCCATACAGTGATGGTGCGCACCTTTAATCCCAGCACTGGATTCCATTGCTGTGAAGAGACATGATGACCAAGAGAACTCTTATAAAGAAAACATTTAACCAGGGCTGGCTTACAGTTCAGAGGTTTAGTTCATTGTCATCATGTCAGGAAGCATGGCAGAGGCAGGAGGATCTCTGAGTTCAAGGACAGCCTGGTCTACAGAGTGAGGTCCAGGATAGCCAGGGCTACACAGAGAAACTCTGCCTCAAAAAACATACAAAAAGTAATAATAGTAATTGAAATTATAAGAGGAAATAAGAAATGCAAGATGAAGAGGGGATTTTTTAAAAATCATTTCTCAACTGATCATTTCTATGTTCTTGGAACCTGGAACTTCAATAAAGATGTCTGATGGCTTAAAGGCATCTAAAAGTCTGTCAAAAGGAAACATCAATGGCTTAGAAATGTCTACTTTAAATTGATTTTTTTTTCAGTGCCTAAAGAAGGCCTTGTCACACATGGTCTTATAATTAGGGCCAGGTGACTGGACAATTTAGGTCAACCCTGATGCCAAGTTCCAACACTTACAGAAGGCCTTCATAGTCAAGAGACTCCAGATATTCCATGGAAACCCCAGGGAAGGCAGGTATGGCATGCCTCCTGCTCAGCCCCAGTAGTTTTTCCCTTGAACAGGGTGTCTTAGGGTTTCCATTGCTGTGAAGAGACACCATGATCAAGACAACTCTTATAAAGAAAACATTTAACCAGGGCTGGTTTATAGTTCAGAGGTTTAGTTCATTGTCACCATGTCAGGAAGCATGGCAGCATGCAAACAGACATGGTGCTGGAGGAGCTCTACCTTTGGATCTGCAGGCAGTAGCAGGAGACTGGATCTTTTTTACACTGGGCATAACTTGAGCATTTAAGACCTCAAAGCTCCACCTTCACAGTGACACATTTCCTCCTACAAAGCCACACCACCTCTAGCAAGGCCATACCTCCTAATAGTGCCACTCCCTATATGCCAAGCATTCAAACACATGAGTCTATGGAGGCCATATATATTCTAACCACCACACAAAGATAGCTCCTATTCTTCCCTTGTTCTTCATGTCTGAAGCTGATGTTGATGGTGTAATATCTCATGGACACAGAATACTTTTTTGTTTGTATGTTTGTTTGTTTTCTGAGACAGGGTTTCTCTGTGTAACTGGCTGTCCTGGAACTCACTCTGTAGACAAGCCTCTAAGGCTGGCCTTGAACTCAGAGATCTGCCTGCCTCTGCCTCCTGAGTGCTGGGATTAAAGGTGTGCACTACCACCACCTGGCATACATAAGTCATTTTTAAAAAGTTCCTTAACAATTTTTCCATTCTGTTGGGATATGCTCTTGGACTATTGCCCTTACAAACCAAATCGACTCACCCATAATCCACATGATTGTCACTCAACAAAAAATGAATGGTCCTACAGTCTTTTTTTTTTTTGTTTTTTGAGACAGGGTTTCTCTGTATATCTCTGGCTGTCCTGGACTCACTTTGTAGACCAGGCTGGCCTCGAACTCACAGAGATCCGCCTGCCTCTGCCTCCTGAGTGCTGGGATTAAAGGCGTGTGCCACCATCGCCCAGCCTCCTACAGTCTCTCTAAGCTGAGAAGAATTAGGTGGCTGGGAGACAAGAAAGAACAAGGAAGACTTATTATATGCTCTGTCATGCTTTGAATTTAAGTTCAAGGATGTACAAGAATTTCCTACTTTAACGTTAGTATTTACAATACCTTTGTTCTTCTGAGCTCTAGTTGATGTGAGCCATTTAGATACTTAAAACCTCTTTTCCTCTGGGTCATTTAATTGTTATTCTTTGCTTCTGGAGGAACTAAAGATTGAACCAAGAGTCTTGTGCATGCTAGGTGCATGTTCCACCACTGAACTGTCTCTCTGGCCCTCCTGGTTAAACATTTCTTGAAGAATTTAAAACATACTTGGTATGGGGTTTGAATGGCAAATGTCCCAGGTAGGCATATGTGTTTGAACGTGTTGTCCCCAGCTGGTGGTGTTGTTTGGGAAAGTAGTAGAACTTTCCAGAGGTGGAGCATTGTTGGAGGAAGTAAACAACTGGGGCTGGGCTTTGAGCTTTTATAGCTATAAAATATATAAAATATTATATATATATTATATATATATATATATATAAAATGTCATAGCCTGTACTTCGTATTTTCTGTCTCTGCTCCCTGTCAATGCCATGTGATAGGCTAGCATTATGGTCCTGTCACCATGCCTTCCCTGCCCTGATAGACCATATTCCCTCTGGAACTGTAAACCAAAATATCCTTTTGTCCTCAAGTGTCTTTTGTTAGGGTATTTTATCATAGCAACAGAAAAGTAACTAGGACAATAAATTCTTTGCGCTCATGTTTTTGTTGTTTGGTTTTGTCTTCTTCTTCTTCTTCTTCCTCTTCTTCTCCTCCTCCTCCTCCTCCTCCTCCTCCTCCTCCTCCTCCTCCTCCTCCTTCTTCTTCTGCCTTAGGGCTTGATTTTTTTTTTAAGCTCCAGTTTGAAGAGATGATGCCCAATAAAGCTAGACAATAGTCCATACAGTCTTGTGTGGAGTGTTAGAGTCTTGTAGCAGCATTGACGGCTGGGTCTTAAAGCAGTGTTGGGTGTGTAGCTAGTCCTGGGACTCTCTGCTGAATTCAAGCTTGTTTCCTCAGGCCTGTTCCCACTGGTCACAGCACTGCAAAAGACAAGGAACAGGAGACCCTGCACTCATTGCTGATGATGGTCACTAACTTGAGGCTAAATGGAGAATTTACTACATTCCTGGAGTGGACTCATTCTCATTTAAAGCCCTTGTGTCAGGGCTGGAGTCTGCTGGCTCAGGCTCTCAGGAGGCTGTTCCTACCCTCCCAGGGTTGTACTCCATCGTGGGAACCTGGAGCAAACTGGCTAAAATAACTTAGATATGCTAAGATGGGAAAGAGAACTCAGAGAGGAATGCTCTGAGTGGATCTCAGGAATGCTCTGAGTGGATCTCAGGACTATCTTGGTAATTATTGGCTCATAATTCCAACAGCGTAGCCTCCCCATGCATCTAGGAACTGGGGCCATTGACAAAGGTCCATCAGGAACAGGCTGTATTCAGAAGTGGAGATGGGCATTGAGGACGCAGCCCAATGGTAGAGTGCAAACCTCTAGACTTAAAGTCCCTGTACCAAAACAAAATCTCAAAAGACCAAAGCAAACAAAAAATGAAAGAAACTGACAACAGAAGCAACAACAAAAGGGTACTAGAAACTCAAGGCAGCTGTCTCCCTCCTTGGTTTGGCTACCACCCACTGCTTCTAGATCCTCTCAGGTACTGCAGCAAAATCAATAGAGAGATGCCAGATGCCAAAATGATTTTTCTTAAAGCCATTTTAGCCTTTTTAAAAACCAAGTAACCCAAAATGTTTAATGGGGCTCATATGATGGACTCGTAGGTTTCACTTTGGAGAAAATCAGATACATGGAAATATCAGCCATCTCTAGGCACCATATGCACTTGGTACAAACAAATGCAAGGCCAACTTTATGACCGCCAAGAAGATATTCTAACTTAGACTTCCTTTGAGCTAAATTATCCACACATTAAGCTTTATTAAAACGTAACAAAGAGTTGACACTGTTCTCTCAGGTATTCTGTGAAGTAGAGTAGGAAGTGTCCTGGAGTCCCACCATTTGGAGAGATTAATGGCATTACCGTAATTCATTTTTAGCTTTTAGGATATTTGAGTATCATACAGTTTACATGTGGCAGGTTGTGTAGATTTATGGGGTTTATAATAGAAGTTTTAATAAAATTAAATCTGATGGGAAGAACTCAATGACAAAAATATTCCCCTAATGACACCAGACACCTCTCCTATTTATCTGTCACATAAGGTAAAAATGAGGACAATTTAGTCCATCACATGGTCTCAACTAAAAATATTAATGAGAGCAGAGTGACAGTTATTTTGCCTTCATCTAATCCTTCTGAAATTTCTATATTGAGAAAAATTTTAGCTATATAGGCTTATATCAAGAATTTTAGTTGTTTTCACCCCATTCCCCACTCTCATCCCCCTTCTTCTCCCACTGACACCGTGTCCCCAACAAATCCCTGTCCTGCTTTCATGACTGTTTTTTTGTCTGTGACCTACTGGGTTAACTTGAGTTTCTTGCCCAAGCATGGGTGGCATATAGAATCAATGGCTACATCACTGAAGAGAATACCTCCTGCCCCTAAAAATTGTTAACTGCCAACAGTCCTTCAGGAAGGGGTGAGGCTTCTTGGGACCCTCCTCCACCTGTGACAAAATGTTGAAAGGCCTAATCTTGTACAGATTGTACACTTATGCAGATAACCACAGCTGCAGCCATTTCATGGGTGAAATAGCTATGCCATGTTCTAAAGATGTGGTTTTGTTGTTCATCTCCTCATCCTCAGCTTTTACATTACTTCCCCCTCCTCCTTGGTGACATTCCTTGATGCTTGGAGGGGATCATGTGTCTGCCCAGTTTGGAGCCAACTGCTCCATCATTTATTTTTGGTACTTTGGTCAGTTATGGGTTTCATTAATTGCTACCTGCTGCAGTGAGAGGGTCTCTCTGATGAAGGCTGGCCATAGCATTAATCTATGGTTATAAAAATGACTTATGTAGTGGGCAGCTTAACAACATGAGTCTTTGCAGCTCTGCTTATCTGAGAGTCTCCTTTGAAGCTCAGGTTTGCTCTTCTGTCAGAGACTCTCAGCTTTTATTGCATACTCTGGCAAGGAGGAGCCCTAGTGAATGTGGTCAGTTTCAGGGACTTCCTGAAACTATTTTGAGTTGTATGCCTTCCTGCTTAAAGAAATTCCTGCATGATGGAAGGTTTTAATTTGGGAGGAAACTCTTAAACAACAGTGTGTGTGTGTGTGTGTGTGTGTGTGTGTGTGTGTGTGTGTGTATTGTTCTTGGTTTTGAACTACTAATATAGGCATTAGTAGACACAGATGAGCACATGTACATGAGTGCCATGTGACAGACTTTTCTTGGAGAGATGCCATACATATATACTCCTGTTCAAACCAGAAAGGGAAAATAGGACTGTCTTTGTTATTGTTGTGATGAAACTCCATGACCAAAAGCAACTTGGGGAGGAAAGGGTTTATTTGATTTACACTTCCATATTGCTGTTCATTGAAAAATGTCAGGACAGGAACTCAAACAGGGCAGGAACCTGAAGGCAGAGGCTGATGCAGAGGCCATGGAGGGGTGCTGCTTACTGGCTTGCACCTTATGGCTTTTTCAGCCTACTCTCTTACAGAACGCAGGACCACCAGCCCAGGGATGGCCCCACCCACAATGGGCTGGGTCCTCCCCCATCCATCACTAATTAAGAAAATCCCTTGCAGAGTTGCCTACAGCCCAATCTTATAGAGCCATTTAACTAAGGTTTCCTCCTCAAATGACTTCAGTTCCCGTCAAGTTGACACTAAATGTTCCAGCACAAGGACAGCCCAAAGTAATGATTACATCAAACTCCAACTTGGTGAACCAGTGAATTTTTATCGGGGTTGCCAACAGGAGTATGGGTGAGGGGTTACTTATAGGACCAGGGATGACTCAGAAGTTGGATCACTGAAAAGTGATACGGTTGACCTCTCAGGAAAGCTCCTGGCACAACTTGCAGGGAGCTTGACAGTCGTATATGAATAATATTTGATGGCAGGCCCATGGAAGGCAATTAGGGTGAGACGATGTCATGAGGGGGCCCCATGGCTGAATTAATATTATTTTTTTAAAAATGAGAAGAAGCAGAAGCAGAAAGCCTGTTCTGTCTCAAGGCGTGATGTCCAGTGCCACCTCAGAACTCTACTCAGTTCCCTGCCAGCAAGAAGCCCCTGTCCACATGCTGCACAGATGTTTGCACTATGCTTCTGGACTTCCCTGCTTCGAGGGGTTCTAAATAAAACTTTATTCTTGATAAATTATGGAGCCTGTAGTATTCAGTCATTCAGCAACAGAAAATGACTAGAGACAATGAGTGTGTCATCTCTTTTTTTTTTTTTTTTTTTTTTTTTGGTTTTTTCGAGACAGGGTTTCTCTGAATATC
>CAJQZJ010034361.1:4909-20015 GCA_907164525.1 Lophiomys imhausi
TTTCTATCCCAGGTTATCCGTGGTCACATTTTCTATCCCAGGTTATCTGTGGTCACATATTCTATCCCAGGTTATTCGTGGTCACATTTTCTATCCCAGGTTATCTGTGGTCACAGGGTTTATCCGAGCAACAGCAACCTAGCTAATACAGTGTACCCTGCAGTGTGAGACTCTCTTCCTTATGGAACTCATCAGTCCCCAGGAGAAAAGGGGGATGAAGAAACCCACCTCCCCGAATGTTTTTTCTTGGGATCATCTCTCATCTCTGGAAGGCTCCCCCTGCAAAATTGGCTTTTTCAGTGCTCACAAGGTAAATGCAGGATTTGGGATCAACCTAAGAGGAGAGTTATAGAAGTTTATGGTGGCAAACAGGTTGTTACCAACCCTCAAAATCAAGTTAAGTACCACAGGGCTCAGGGAACGTCCCAAGGTCACGGTTACTGCTGCTGCGCCACAGAGTCTCAAACAGTGTTGAGGAAAATAAGCAAAGTCCTGGAAACTTGAGTCGGAGGCAGAAGTTGCCTTTTACCCCCGATTCCTAACCCGAAAAAAATTGCTTCTTTAAAGCAAGAGACCGAGACCAGAAAAGGTGGCTCAGATGATAAAGACGAGCAAGCCAGAGGACAGGAGAAGCCCAGAAACCACTTTGTGGAAGAAAAGAACCAATCTCCAGGAAGTTGTCATGCACGTGTGCACATACATTGGTGTGTACATGCACACACACATACACACACACACACACACACACACACACACACACACACACACACAGAAATAAATAATGAATGTACTTTTAAAAACTTAAAGGAATAATTGAAGAGTCCCAAGCATGACTGTCCACAGAGGTTTTGCAAGTAAGACCAAGGAGTGGAGTGACCCTGGGGGAGAAGCCATTCCTCTTCTAGGCAGGGACATGGAGGGACCCGGAGAAAGAGATACTTAGCAGAACTAATTACTACCTTGTCACCAGAAGAGCACAAAACTGCCACGTCTAATGATTTCTCAAGAAAACACAGACATTTCTTGAAGGTGTGATCTAATTTTTAAGTGTTAGCCACTTAATTTAACAAAAAAAAAAAAAAATGTTGAGAAGTGGGAAAAAAAACCGAGAGTGGAGCCTACCTCTAGCGGACCCGCAGAAGAGCCCCTGGTCTGTGTTTTGGCAGGTGGGCTGGCAGGCAGGAGGTGAACAGCCCCAGCCTTAGATTCCAGCATACCCAGACCAAATGTAGCTTTAACTTGAGTGCTGTGTGACCCTAGGAGGACCTGGAGGTACAGGCTAGAGCCTGGGTCTGTAAAACACAGTTGACTTTTACCCTGTGGTATCCCCACGAAAAGTAGACCATTTGCTAATACCTATAGTAATCACTTTGGGGTTTTGACAAGGTCTCACGTAGCCAAGACTGGCCTCTAAGTCACAGTGTAACACCATGCACAGGAAGGTCTTTCACCTTGGTCCTCCAAGGCTGGGATTACAGATCTGTGTCACTGCACCCAGGGGCTGGAACCCAGGGCTTTGAGTTGTGCTAGGAAAGTGCAGAAAATGACACTGACCATCCCAAGGTATGGCTGAGGGGAAGGATTTATTGTAGATAAGAGAGAAAGTTCAGCCTGAGGCATCTGGAAGAGCCCAGGGCAGGGAGAGAAAGTAACATGCTAAACATGGCCACCAGAGTAGACTTGGTCATGGGTGGGTGTCGGGGTGGGAGTAAGGGGGACACACCAATAGAGGAAGACAAAAGAAAACCCAAAGTGTGCATGGCCAAAATGGCAGAGTTATATAGGAATGAGAAACTGAGGGAAGGGAAGCCCATAAGCTGGAGAAGTTCATGCTAGGGGGCAGGGCAAGAAGATCTGAGAAGAGCGAAGGGTCGTGATGATACAAAGAAAGCCTTGAGGCCAGCTTTCACTTTGGTATGCTAATAGACAATACAGATAGCCATTAGCCAGTCCAGTTTCTTTTGTAGCTGACAAAATATTTTGTGGACTGAGCCACACCCCCAGCCTGAGTAACCACTTTTATCCTGAGGAGTGTTACACCACAGTATTGTTGAAGCGGAAGAGGGGTGGCCTTGGAGCCACCACTCTGCTATTCGTGAAGAAGGTGGCAAATAAGGTAGAGTTCTTGAAAATTAGTCTATGCTAAATCAGACCCCTTGCCTCAAGCCAATGGTTAACAATCTTTCAAAGACTCCACATAGAAAGCTGGGGAGTTGGCTCTGCAGGTAAAGTCCTGGCTGTGCAACTGTGAGGACCAGAGTTTCACACTCCAGCACCCATGAAAAATGCCAGGCTCGTGTTGTGGCCCAACTGTAATCCTAGCACAGGAAGGCCAAGACCGGAAATCCCAGAGAAAGCTGCCTAGCTACACTTGTTGAACTGGTGAGCTCTGGGGTCAAGTGATCAACTCAGCTTCATGTAAGGTGGCATGTGTAGTGAGGGACTGGACTCTGAGCCAAGCAGCTGCCATATTGAGGAGGTCAGCTGTGCCCACTTGGAAAAGATAATCTCAGCTAGGCCAACTGGCATTCACAGCCCCCACAACTCCTCCCTGTAAATGCTCAGAATAGGGTACTAGATTCTTGCCTGAAGTCTGCTGCTCCTTAATCCCCTGCACATGGCATGGGGGAGGACCTAGAGTATATAGAGGCTGACAAAGATGACAGTGCAGGCTCTAGTTGTGTGACTGTGCAAGGGAAGCCTGTACCCCTGTTGGGCAAGGCTTTCCAGATTCAGCCTGTTTGCAGAGGAGTGGCCACACCACTGTAACCAACCCCTCATCTAGGCTGTGTTTGGAAGCATAATAAACTCATAGATTTCCCAGTGGCCTTTGGGCAGAATCATGCCCTGCTTCATCCTTGGGATCTTGGAAGGAGGAGTACATATTGCTTTATATTGTCCCCAGGGAAAGATTTTTTGTTTGCTTGCTTGCTTTGTTGAGGTTTTGTTGTTGTTTGTTAGTTTTTGAGACAGGGTTTCTCTATATAGCCCTGGTTTTCCTGGAACTCACCCTGTAGACCAGGCTGGCCTCAAACTCAGAGATCTGCCTGTTTTGACAGCATGAGTAATCAGTAAGATACTCAATGTCAACCTCTGTCTTCCACACACATGTGCATATATTGTGTACATGCACACACACAGGCAAACACACATACACTCACATATATACCCAACAAAATCAGAAACAGATAACTGTTGCTTACTGAGAAAAACTGGAGTAAGCATTAACTACACTTACAGACACAAAAAAAGGAAACAAACAGACAACAAAAAGTAAACAAAGAACAGAAAATGCCAGAAATTACACTTATGCCCACATGGTCCATAGAAGTACAGAACCAAGGCAAGGAAACTGTTAGGAACACCAGCTCAGAACCACCACCCTTAGCGAAGACACTGTCAAGACCAACCAGGAGTCTGCAAGAGGAAACTTCAGTTTGTTAAACTCCTAAGCCATTTAGAACAGCAGGTTTTATTACAAACAAGATTAGAAATAAATGAAGAGGAAAAAAAAAACAACAAAACAGGCCATAAATGATAGCAGCTGCTGTTTGTTTCTAAGCTGTGTTTCCCAGTAGTTTGTTTGTTCAGTGATGTTTCTGCAACATGTTTCAAAGAGTTCTTCATTTGCTTGAAATATCTCAACTAGGGGGAGAAAATGTGAAAAAAAGGGTCGAGGCATGGCAACTGACAACTATAATCCGGGCACTCAGGAGACTGAGTGACATCCATGTGAGGTGAGTCTGAACTGTAGAGTAAGATGGAAAAAGAGAGAGGAAAAGGAAAGAGGAAGGAGTCAGGCAAGAGAGGAAGGACAGATGCAGGATGGTGACTGGCAGTGCTTAAAGAGGCTGGGACACAATCAAAAGTATGAGGGGAAGGAGGACGGGATACACTTGCTTCTAAACCAAGTGCATTTAGATTATTGGATTCCTTCTTAGGGGTAGGGTTAATAGCTAGGTCCTGGGAGTATCTGGGAAGAGGCCCTTCTCTTTCCCTGAATCATCCACTGATAGACGTATGACTCAGCCAATAAATGCCAAGGAGGCTCCATACAGAGACCTTAGTCCCAACAACTGAAGGAGAGAAAAGCCTTCTCCTGGACACATCCAAAGGGCTCAGAAGCAAAGGTCAAAGAAACTAAGAAATCTCATTGGTGATTGGCCTTCAGGAGGGAACCAAGAATAATCTGGTCAGTCCATATATATATGCAGAATCTCATATTTGTATCCTTAGACCCAACTTATCACAGAGTACCTTGGAATCCATATCTTCAGGGAGTGTTGAAAGAAGAACTGGACCAATAATGCGATCAAAATAGAAGTCCTCAGATACCACAAAAGCTTTCTCCCCATTTTCCAAATACCTGGCTCCAAGTGCTGAAGACTAGGGACATAACTGAAGAGCTACTTGTGTTCCCTATGGCACAGCATAAATGGGCAAGCATCTAGCTTTTGCCTGAACTCTGACAGTAACAGCAAATAACTTCGTCCAAGAATGGACCATGACCTCCATCCTTGTGCTCCATGATCTCTTCTCAGTCTTGTCTTGCTTCTCCCCAGGGAGCCATGTACACTGTTGAGCAACAATGCTAGTGGAAACATTCATCCCCATTACACCATTCAACCCTCTGGTAGTAGATTCCATTCCTTCTGCCCACCACGGCAAGGTTCCACCCTGGCCATCTCCCCAAACCCTCATTTTGTTCACTAAACGCAAATGGTCTTACCCCCAGATGTCTACTTTATCCACCCACTCTGCTCAATTCATGCAATGGGTGCCACCACCTTTCTGCAACTTTGCTTTTAGTTAGCTCTTGCTTCTTTCAACCTATTCACTGCACTCATCCTTTTTAAATAAATAGTTCTCATCATGGCACAGCCAACGGGGTTCAAATTGAAGCCAAGGTCCTGCTACTCTCAGCCCCAGCCTTTGTCACCAGCCCCATGGTTTGTCAATCTTTGCCATTACCAACTGGGGCCTCAGTCACCAGCTATGTCCCAGGACCCCACAATGGGTTCTGTGCCCAGGTACAGCAATGCTTGTTTGTCAATCCTTTGGTCATCCCCTAGCAACCAAGCCCAACCCTGGAAGCCCGTGTGGCATCTCGTGTGAGGTCTTCCATGACCACCCCCTCCTTCTGCTTCTGTAGCACCATGCAGACCTCGGCAGGACCATTTTTCTGCAGGGCTGCCGCTCTTAGACATCTGTCTCCTCTGATGAGTTACAAATGCCCCTGGGATGGGGAAGCACTGTAATATTTACCTAAGTGTTTCCTAGCACTCGATACCACCCCATCTATATAAATCCTGGCTATAACTGCTGAGTGAGGTAGGTGTTCCAGGCCCAGTCCTCTTCCACTTGTTTAGAGGATGTTAAGGAGAATAATAAAATAAAAATGTAAAAGGATCAGAATGTGGAGACAAAGGTCTACCTAACATACCATTTGTATTCCATTTCAACAAGCTGTTACAGTGAATGTTGTCGCCACTGCCCAGCCCTGTTACACCAATCCCAAACATATAAAGCTGTCACACATATAAGTCTCTATAGTATTCCAGCTCTAAAGACATCCACAAAGCCTACCAATGTGGCAGGCTGTCAGGGTGTGGCTTTGGGTAAGACCACAAGGAGGGAATGCTCTCCCAAATAATCATGTTACAAAGACAGACTAGCAGACAGACAAGAGCTGGCTTAATTCTCCCTCTCCTGTTTGCTTAGCTGCTTTTAAAGCCAGAATGAGAAGCATGGAAGAAGGCTATGCAGTCTCAGGAGAAAGAGCAAATCACTGACATTTACAAAGGTGGGAATCCCTGTTGCCTACTCATGCCTTTATTCAGATTTTAACATTTACTGGGAAGCACAAAAGAGAACTTAATTCCAAGCTAGAGTCCTTTGCATTATTTCATAACAAAATATAACTACATATCAAAAGGCAGGCTATTCCCTGGAAGAAAATGTTACTTTTCAGCAAGTAATGATAAAGGCAATTTGATTAGTCATTGTAGTAAAAATCGCAGTAATAGCTAACATTTCATGACCACTTACATATTGAGGACTATTCTCAGCATCTTCTATAAATGGCATATTTAATTATCACAAGTCTGACAAGTAGGTGGTACTTTTTGGTTTGGTTTTACGGTACTGGAATTGAATCTAGGGCCACATGTGTGCTAGTCAAATGCTCTACCATTGGTCTATAACCTTGGTCTTTGCTTTTAGTTTTTGTTTTTTTAGAGATTTTATTTATTTATTATGTATACAGTGTTCTGTCTGTATGTATGCCCGAAGGTCATAAGAGGGCACCAGATCTCATTATTGATGGTTGTGAGCCACCATGTGGTTGCTGGGAATTGAACTCAGGACCTCTGGAAGAACAACCAGTGCTCTTAACCTCTGAGCCATCTCTTTAGCCCCGCTTTTACTTTTTATTTTGGCAAATATATCTTGTTGTTTTGTTGTTTCTTTGTCTTCCTGACTCTTCCTTTCATTACAGCTATACTCCACCATTCTGACTGCAAAGAGCCAGAGAGGGAACCCAGAGTTTTATACATTCTAGCAACCATTCTACCAACTGAACTATAGCTCCAGGCCCTCCTTTTTGAGAGTAAGAAAGGGGTCTAGGCTAACCTTGAACTTGATCTATAGTGCACACAAGCCCTGAGTGTACAACCTCTCTACACTAAGTGGAATCACACACCTTTACCACCAGACTTGAATTGCTACTGCTGTTGCTACCTTTAATTATAGGCAAAGGACACCGTCATTAGAACAAAACAGCAACCCACAGATTGGGAAAAGATTTTTACCAACCCCACTTCCGACAGAGGGCTAATATCCATAATTTATAAAGAATTCAAGAAATTATGCACCAAGAAACCAAATACTCCAATGAAAAAATGGGAGCTAAACCTAGAATTCACAAGGGAGGGATCTCTAATGGGAGTGAGACATTTGAAGAAATGCTCAACTTCCTTAATCATCAGAGAAATGCAACTCAAGACAATTCTGAGATTCCATCTCACACCTGTCAGAATGGCTAAGATCAAAAACTCAAATGACAGCACATGCTGGGGAGGGTGTGGAGAAAGGGGAACACTCCTCCATTACTGTTGGGAGTGCAAATCTGTACAACTACTATGGAAATCAGTCTGGCGATATCTTAGAAAACTTGGAATAGCACTACCTCAAGACCCAGCCATACTACTTCTGGGTATTCATCACCAAATCACAAGGACATCTCCTCATCTATGCTCATAGCAGCCTTATTTGTAATAGCTAGAAACTGGAAACAACCCAGATGTCCCTCAACTGAGGAATGGATAAAAAAAAAAATTGTGGTACATTTACACAATGGAATACTACTCAGCTTTCAGAAACAAGGAAATCATGTAATTCACAGTCAAATGGATAGAACTAGAAAAGCTCATCCTGAGTGAGCTAGCCCAGACTCAGAAAGATGCACGTGGCATCTATTCACTTATAATTGGATTTTAGCCATATGGTACAGGACAACTATCCTACAACCAATACACCCAAAAGATCAGAAACATAGACTTTGTTATCTATCAATGAAACAATTTACCCTAGCGGTGGTACCATGTAGGCCCCCAGTGCAAGAGGAAGCTCTTAGCCCTCATATGACTGTTGAACTGAGAGGGGCTGATATATAGGGACACTCCACATGAGAGGAGCGGGATGGGTGGGAGAGGGCGGAGAGGGTGGGAAGGTGGAATCAGGAGGGGTGGAAAGAGGGCACTGTGATGGAGATGTAATTTGATGTAATAAATAAACACTATAATTAAAAAAT
Source organism: Lophiomys imhausi (assembly GCA_907164525.1). Taxonomy (NCBI): domain Eukaryota; kingdom Metazoa; phylum Chordata; class Mammalia; order Rodentia; family Muridae; genus Lophiomys; species Lophiomys imhausi. Next base: position 12,720 of record CAJQZJ010034361.1, read on the forward strand.
TAAAAATAAAACACCCCCCAAAAGCAATTTACAACAAGCCTATAGCCAACATCAAAAAAAATTACCTGCAGGTGAGGAAACTGAGGTCCAGCCATGAATAGAAATTCTTCACCTCTAATTTAGTGCTGACTATCTCTCTGCCTTTGGTTAAGATTCACAACTACTCTGAGCCTTAGTCTCTTCATTTTAAAATGAGGACTTAATTCCCTTTCTCCAGGGTTGGTGTATGGATTATGAAAGTCTCTAGAAAAGCCAAGGATCTGATATGTAATCACCCTTCAAGAAACATCCATCATCTTCCATTCTTTCCCCTTTTTTTCTACTTCAAAATGAATTCAGTTAAACAAGGAATATGCAACAGGAAAATCCAGTCAGTCTTTTATAGATTTCTAGCTTTAAAAGCCCATAAAATTACCAAGCCAGGCAAAGAAAACCTATTGCTTTTCAATCAATAATATCACCACAGGCTTGGCAAACAGGGTTAGATATTTATGGACAAGTCTCCTTGTAAGTGTGAGGGGATTGAAAAGACTCATTAAGGCTTCCTGGCTCCCGGGAAATTGATATAAATTCTGTCTTCCATCAGCTGATGAAATTTAGGCAGCATTCACCTTGGGCCTGACTCTGAAGCAGGGTGAAGAGATTTAAAATCTAGAAATTGATATCCCCAGTCTCTGTGTAGACTTTCATTCTTCCAGGTCTCCTGAATGGTGCAAGACTTATTGGAATAAAAGGAAATCTCAAAAGCTAGAACAATCACTTGTGGGTCTCTATTGTGGATACCGTGTCTTCAATGTGGTAAAGGGTGCTACATATCCTTTTCTTCATCTTATTTTTTTTTAAGATGGAAAAAGAAGCAGAAGGTATCATGAGCAAAGGCCCAACTTCAACTGGATGTCCAACCTGTGGCCTGTGGATCGCATGAATTCCTCGGGGCCTAAGAACATGTCCCAGTACACTTGCAGACCACAATGTGATATCAACAGGTAGGAGATCCCTTCTCTAAAAAACTACTTTTAAATAGAGCATAAGATTCTGAAACAGAACTTCTTACTTGGAGCCAGTAGTCCTTTGGCAGGGTAAATAGACCCCAAAAGAACTTGATGGCTGATACAGTTCCTAGAACACATCTACCCCCGGATTGCCCACTGACATCTGCCAGCCGACTGTGCTTACTCTAAACTTACTGGCCTGAAAAAGACCAAAATGTTATTTCTCTTAGAGCAATATTTAGCAGCAGTTTTGCTGGGTTTCAGCCCTAACTGACAAGCATATGCTTACAAAAGCAAAACAGAATAAGGCAAACAGAAACAGGAGAGCGCTCCACATTTATCTTGAGCCTTCAGGCTTTTTCCATAGCTTCCTTCCAAGGCAAGTACAGTGTGCATGCGGAAGTGTCCTGCTGACTCAGCATCCTCGGAATCCCCGCCCTCCTGCAGTGGAGCCAGGTCTCTCCTAAGCATGTTCTTACTTCCTTTTTCCTTTCTAACTCAGGGGTATGGGTGACAGGGGAGTCAAAGGTCACACCTTGCACAATAGAATTTACTTAACCTCTGATATCCATGGCACCCTCTGCAGCCACCTGCTGTGTTATGCATTATTTGAAGTTGTCGCCCCTTGTCCATGTTGTTTCCAGTTGATGGAGGAAAGGGGGCTTGTGCAAACAGCTACACACTCTGATGACAAGTGGCATGCAGGAGAAGGTATTGCAAGATTCCATCTACAATATACAGACTCTAGCCCAGAAACTTACCTTCATTACATGCTGGCCCAAGCCACACATTGAAAGTAGGGCAGAAAATCTAATGAAGTGATGTATAAAATAAGGGGTTGGGGTTACAGCTTATTGGAAGACCTAGTCTAGCATGCAAAAGGCCCTGTGTTTGAGCCCTAGGTGTGTGTATGTATGCATACATATGTGTGTTTGTGTGTGCATTTGGGTGTGCATGAGTATGTGAGTGTATGTATGTATGTATGTGTGTGTGTGTACATATGAAAATAAAACACTTGCTTTATTTTTCTATAGGGGACAAATTAAACTATATAGACATTTCACACCATTGATCCAAAACAGTATTCAAATCTGGAATCTACACTTTGCTAATGTTTAGCTCCTCACAGGTTTGTTGGTGCCCCCACTGTAAAATGGGGTGATGCTAGCTAGCCCACCTTCTTTACAAGACTGTATCCTGCATGTGAACACACCAAGCAACTCACCAGAACCTCATATTAAACAGTCTTCTGAGAAATCTTGAGTCAAGTGACACCAGGTTACCATCTGCCCTATGCTGAGATCCTCTTTTCTGCCAGTACTGGATGCCCAGCCAGACCCTGACAGGATCAAACACAACAAATGCCCAGGCTCCAGGACACTCCTGTCAGGGCTATTAGCTATGAGGGCAGACACTAGAGCCTCTTACCTCCTGGTTAGATTGCTGTGGGTGTACTTTCGTTCTCAAATTCCCAACACTCAGCACCAGAACAGCTTTCCAAGCCCCTGCCACTTCTCACCCAATTACCCACAATTCTGCAGCTCAAACTGGGCTTCTCAGAGGCAGACCTTCAGATTGGGTCTCAAGCCTGGCTCCTCAGGTTAATAGGTGTAAGACTTCGGGCTGTGCTCCCACTATAACTAGCATTAGTGCTATTATTGGGGCAGGCAACGATCTATGTGCTACCCCAACTGAATCCTCACAGCTATTAATCTAGCCCTGGTAGAGTGTTGCTACTATTATCATTGCCACAAGCTCAAAGTTTTAAATTTCCTTTGGTTGTCTCCTAAGTATAGACTTAAAGGTTCTTCTTGTTGTCTATGTACCCAACCCTCTGGAAAGAGTGTTCATGTTTTTAATCCAGAATCATTTGTTGGGTTCCCAAGATTGTTTTATTACTGAAAGGGTTAAGTACTTTTTCTACAATGTGGATTTCAGTACAGATTACAAACACTGGTAATGCTAATATATCTAAAACTTTTATCTCTTTTTGTAAACATAAAAACAAAAATTGTAGGCCAGGCATTGGTGGTGCATGTCTTTAATCCCAGCATTTGGGAGGCAGAGGCAGGTGTATTCCTATAAGTTCAAGGCCAGCCTGGTCTACAGAGTGAGTTCCAGGCTCACCCAAGGCTACAGGGTGAAGCCTTGTCTTGAAAAACCAAAAAATAAAAAATGTGTACACTTCAGGGAGTTGTGAACTTAGATTCATCTGTCACAGGTTAAATGGACTCCAGATAAATAGTCCTGCTAATCACCTGCCTAGCTTTCCCCACTACTGCCTACCTCTGGGGTTGGGCTACCCCTTCCCCTGGTCTTAGGTTTCCTCCCCTCCCCCAACTACCAGGACCATGGGTCTGGAAATTTCAAATGTACAACCAAGATAAAAATTTTCCCTAAACTCCTAAACTTTTCCTTCTGTCCGAAGTAGTCTGTATTTGTCACACGTTTCCAGTCAACTGCAGACTGTAAACTGCTCCAAACATATCAGCCCTTGATGCTTCTGACAGAAATTTAGACCACCCTAGGCCTCCGAATCCCAGACTCCTCCAAAGCAGCTGACCCCAGGTGGTCCTGCAGAACTTGGACAGCTAGGGAAACAGATGTCCCACAGCCTGCACTCCTCTTTCTCTTCCCAGCTTTGATCAACAATCCAGCTGTCCTGTCCCATCCCCCCACCATACACATAACATACCCCAGCTTCAGCTAAGGCTCAGTTACACAAGGATTACTTCATCCCTTATCATCCACAAAATGGCTGGCACATCTGGTCCCAATGAAACATAGAGAAAGGGTCATTCGGTACCTTTGGCTCCTCCCAGGACTTCTAATCCTGTCCACTACCATAAATCCTCCCAAGCCTAGAGAGTCTGAGCCTCGCTTCCCTTCCCCCAGCTTCTGATCTCCATATAACAGTCATTTTGGCCACATGCTTTCTTGGTTTATCTTTCCCTCTTGGCTCCTCTCTTGGTCCACTTACCCCCCTCTCTTGTCTTCCTTGCTCCTTCTCCTTTTTTTTCTCTCTCCTTTCATGGCCTGGTTCAGTCTGGACTCTTCCAGATGTGTCTCTGCTCTACAATAAAATCTTCTCCTCAACAGTACCTAGGAGTGGTCATGTCCTCACGAAACTAAGGCTTCTAGGAACTAAGTAGGTGCCCCTATGGTTAAAGTAAATCATAGAGATAGCAATCAAGGGTATGAAGCAAGGGTTTAAAAAAAAAAAAACTAAGGGCAAACGTGCTTCCCCTGGAGTACTGTACGGAGAATATAAAACAATATGTATGAAGCATTTAGCACAATGCATGGCAGTGCTTAATAAACAAGAGCTATGTCAGGATTGGTGCTGGGATTATTAAAAGTTGCCCCAAGCCAATAGCAGCATTGGTCAGTACTGGATCTAGCATTTAAATCTAAATATTTGAATCCAATATTTTAAACTATTATCTACTTCTCTACAAATGGCCCCTGTAGGCACGTAGGCAGTTGTAAATTCTAGTTACTTGATTTGAAAAATAAACTTAATTTATGCACCGTGGGGCTTTGGAGGTGACAAAGACCTTGCCATTTCACAGTGATCTCAAGCCAAGCAGCCCAAACCTGCCAAGTGGCTGGGAACAGGCAAAGTTGGTTTTTCCATGACACTTCTGTCCCTGCCTTCCCTTGGAAACAGGAGCTCTAGAGGGAGGAAGCAAACAAGCCCTCAGATTTGTGTCTGAAGCTAGTCACACACCCACACACACTTTGTCATTCTCTAGGATGAATAATAATGTGTTTGAATTAGCCAATCACTTGGTGTTAGAAGCAGCACCTCTTAATAGTTGAGACCACGGACTCTCCAGCTGAACAGTTTCTGACCTCAGCTTTCCTGCCTAGGGGCTAGGGGACTTTGATCGTGCTGTTTAATCTCTCTACGCCTCCATTTCCTCAGCTCTTGTCGTCATCCACATAATAGAAGGCATTACAGTATTATCTGATATATTTGAAATTCTCAAAAATGTGTGCTCAAAATATTTGATACAAAATTGAAGAGCTTGTTTGTTTTATTTAATTCAGAATCCCAGGTGTCTAGAGCATATATTACAAACAGTCAGTGAATACCAGCAGAATGAGTTGAGCCCCAGATCTTAGCTGTGTCCTTGGCAGCAACTTCTGACGTGGCTCTGTAAGACCTCTCTTATCATTTTACAGAAGAGCACTCGAAGCCCTCAGTGAGGACTCTTTCACACTCAGAAAAGCAGGTTTTCTACCCAAAGAGTTGTAGTGACTTGTCCAAGGTATTTGCTGGTTAGAATTGACTCACCACCTCAAAAAATTTGTTCTTCTTTTTCCTTCTGTTCAATAAATGTCTTTGATAGATGAAAGGGCTCACTTTGTACCATCTAAGAGGGGGGCTGAAAGGGAGGGAAGTGACCCAAGGGTGATGGGGAACATGTAGGCAGTTGTAAATTCTAGTTACTTGATTTGAAAAATAAACTTAATTTATGCACACAGCTCATAAAACATGATTTATGGCAAATAATTAATATTATATCATCGAAATAATCCATTTGGTGGGCCATACATAAATATCAACATAGGGGAATTTTTTTTTCAAAATATATTTCTCTGTTCACTGACCTTACATAGTCATACCTATCATTTAGCCATACCCAGAATTTCCATATGCTCTCCATATAGGTGAAAACAAAAAATTCTATATAAGCTGATTTTGTTCACTGGCTTTCATTGAGAATAGGCTTAATCAGCTAAGAACACAGAACTAAGAGAAAAACAACCCAAGGAAGATTTATGACATACATACATTCGAGCATTTCTTCTGATTTTGATGGCAGTCGTTTTAACTTTCTAAGTTGTATTTATTATTATATGTATGTGTGTGTCTGAATGTATGTAAACGTGCCAGGCAGGGGTCTCACAGAGGCTAAAGGATGGTGACAGAGCCCCTGGAACTGGAGTTGCAGGCCCCTGAACCACTATGCCCTCTTGTTCCCCTCTCAGGCATCTCTCTGGCACAGGCCTGGCTATTTTAACCCTGTGGCAGCTGGTAAGACGACCTGGCTACTCCTTCTCATGCTCCTTTGCCTGAAGATCTCCCTGCCATATCCACACACTGGTACATAGAACTCAGGATATAAGCCAAGGCGAGATTTGTGTGAGTCAGGGAATGGCAGACTGATTCCAGAAATGTGGCAAAAAAAAAAAATTATGAGTGGTTGACAAATTTTGGACAAGAATAGGTACCCTCAACTCTCTTGGAGCCCAATGAAGGTTAAAAACACAAGTTGCCTAAAAGACTGATTTTCAAACAAAGGTCCTCATTGCAGTCCCTCCCATAAGCAGCCTGCTGCAGAGATGATAGGGTATAAATTGTTATAGAAATGCATCACAAGGTTTACAGAGATATGCAAACATTGGATTCCTCTAGACCTGTCAGGACAGGGTAATGCTCCTGTACTTCCAGCAACACAAGGTCCAAATGATGGGAACCAGACTTACAAAGACTTTGGCATGTTGCCTTTGCAGAGATGTTTAGATGAAGGAAAAAGATAGCAGCTGCAGCCGATGGACTTCAAGACAAGCACTGATTGCCTAAATAATTAAGTAAGAAAGATTAGGAAGGCATCCAAGGCTCTACTTTGGAAAGAGGAGCCTTATCAGGACCATTCCCCCGAAAGCCACTCATTTACCACCTGCTTATAGCAAACCAATGATATGAATATTTGCTTGAAAGTATTTTCAGCAGCTCTCCCCACACTATAAGTCACCATGTAGTTAGTGACCAGTAGAAGCTGTTAGAAGGGACACACTCTGTTCTGAATCTAGCAAGTATATAAGCCATTCTTGACTGTCTGCCTCTTTACTCTGACCCCTCCTGAGAGCAGATGGGACCCACAGACAAGGGTTCAAAATGGGCAGACTGGACACAGTGAAAAGCCAACAATTCAGTCCTTCTCTCTGGAGTCCTCAAGAAGGCAAATAGTAATTGCTTGGATCTCCTCTAATTGTCTCACATCCTGGGAGAGTTGGGATGGCCTAAGGCCACGTAGAAACAGCCAAGAGCATGTCAACAGATACCGGGGCAGGGCCTGTCATCTGGCATACAAAGATGCAAGCCAATCCCAGTCCATCACTTGATGTCACCATTAATGATACAGATGGCTGGTTATCAACTGAGACAGACTGTTGACTGATGACAGGGCCCCTTTTGTATATGATCCTGTAACCCAAGGCTTTTGTGCCTGTGGCTAAACTAGCATCACACACACACACACACACACACACACACACACACACACACACACAC
>CAJQZJ010034361.1:20025-41414 GCA_907164525.1 Lophiomys imhausi
CACACACACACACACACACACACACACACACACACACACACACACACTTATAGTTTGTTGGTCTTACAAGACAGATAATATTTGGAACATGGATCTTTGTACTATCTGATGAGGCTCTAAAGGCAAATTTATGTCCTGATAAGTTTCTGTGAATATTAGATTTCCACTGTCAGGTAAGTTTGGGCAGCAGGAGAGGTCACTTAGCAAAATTCTTGCTGTACAAACATAAGAACTTCAATTCAAAGCTGAACCACCCACATACAAATAAATAAGTAAATAAAGTAAGGAAGGAAGGAAAACCCAAAGCACAATACCATGTCCTATTATCCCACCCTGAGGAAATAGCAACAGGACTTACTGAACCCTCATTTGCTTTCGGTCAAGAACCTCAGTCCAAAGCATAGTGGTATCCACGTTGGGGGTGGGTCTTCCTGCCTCAGTTAACCCAATCTAGAAGCTCCTCCACAGACTTGCCCAGACATCTGTCTCCTAGGTGATCCCGGGTCCTGTCAAGCTGACAGAATTCACCACCACAGGCAGGTCAGTAGATCTATCGAAGGACATTCTAAAGGACTGCTCAGATGAAACTGAACCAGCTAGAGAATAGCTTTATGTCCTGCCTTCCTCCTTACAGCTGCCTGAGATGCAGATGTTTTACCTGGACCCCAACAGCCACTTCCAACCCTGAGATGAGTTAAAAATAAAAGCCATAGGCCAAACTGTTAGAGCATAACAGTAAAATGATCTGAAGACCCTGACAACCATGGGACCTCCATGCCATCACTGAAGCCTATGTCTGAACTTCATTATAAAGATAAAATATCTACTTTAATCCACCAAGAGTCTGGTTTTTTCTGCCTGAGACAGATACACTGTGACTGATTTGCTTTGAAGTTTGCCGTTCAGATTTTAAATGTACTTACATGTAACTAGCCAAGATTGTTTATACTCTTTTTATACACCAGTGTTTTGTTCTTTTAGTAGAAGAGGTAGTCATTACAATTGTTCAAATATGTTGTATCTCCTCCTTCTCTGTATTGGAAAATGACATTTTTCTGGTCTTTTAAAAAAGTATTTTATTTTAAAATAATGTATATGTGCGTGGCTATGTGTGAGTGACCTCAGAGGACAGAGTCATTAGGTTCCCTGTGGCCAGAGTTTCGGGCAGTTGTGAACCAGACACCACAGATGGGTTCTGGGTATGGATCTCTGGTTCTCTGCAAGAGCAGTATATGCTATTGGCCTCTGAGCCATCTCTTCGGTCCTCCCTACAGTTCTCGAAGCTGGATATGGACACATGACTTATTCTACCAGTGGACTGTGAAAGGAAATGATGAGCCACTTGGAATGACTGAGTGCCAGTCTAAGTCACTGTGATGACCAGGGACATGCATGTGTATGTGAAGTCTGTCCTTGAGGCCGTTGATGATGTCCTCTGCTGACCCACACTCGGCACACGGCATAGTCAAAATCTAAGCTTCACTTGGGAAAAAAAAAAAATTAAGATTGCTTGTTACCAAAGCAAAAGTTAGGCCATTTTCACTGACAGAGATATCCAAAAATTATGGTAGCAATAGTTATACTCCATAGTGCTTTCTGATTTTCAAAACAGTATTTCAGACAAACTACTTATTCACTAAATATTTGTATGCCCTAGACATTACACAGAGCACTTCACAAAAGGGTGTTATGTCACCTCTACATCTATCCTATGAGGAATGGTGCTCAAAAAAAGAAAGAGCCTAAGACTACATCCAATGTTCAAACTGTCCCTATTGTTCCCAGCCTACCACAAGAAAAGATGGTCATGGAACACCCTTAACAATCTGGCTAACAACACACAAATTCTGGGGACTCATTCTTACTAAGAGAGCTATGAAAATTCAAAAGATGATACCTGCTTTTACATGGCTGACCATATCCAATAGGGCTTAAAGCAGAGCATGCTGGTGTTTGTTGTCTCTGCACCCAAATGGAAACAGAACAACTACAAGTCTTCTGACTGCACACTGGAAGGCCTTTGAACTCCAAACATCCATTTTAAGCCACTGTCAAGGCAAACTAGCAGCTAAGAATGACTAATTGGGCAACATTCTCTGACTGCTGGAATGAACCGTTAAAATAGCTGCACCACCATGGCAACATGACTGGAAGGCTGGTTATTCACAAAAAGAAAAAAGAAAAGAAAGAAGAAAAAGAAAAACAAAACAAACAAACAAAAAAAAAAAAACAGGCTCCATTAAAGCCAGAATTATATTTTCCCTTCCAAGTGCTACTAAAGGAACAAAGCTTCCTCTAAAAATGTTTCTTACTGGCCTGTGGAAAAACAGCCTTAACTTAGCCCGGAAGTTTTCAGAAAGGGAGACAGCAAGGAGAACATCTTTTATTGCTATAAGCAAAGAAACTTTAAGAATGGGTTCTGTAGAATCAGCAGTAAAGGCTGGCATGAACTAATTTGGTGGTTCAAACCCAGGCCCGAGAATTCCACAGGGACATCCTTGCTGCACCATGGGCAACAGATCTCAACAGTTAGAAGACAGTAAACTGAATTGTGCTAATTTCCTGAGCACTTGCAATGTGCTATCACAGACCGTCTTCTAACCCCTCAGTGGCTCCTCTCACTCCATCCCAACCTCAGGCCTGTCTTAAACCCATAGCATATCTCTCCTCCAGCATGAGCCACAGCCTCAGGGAGGATATCCTGCCGATTTGTATATTATTTTCATTCTTTTTTTATTACTTCTCCATCATACTGTCCTCTTTCCACCCCTCCCAGTCCATCCTCCCACCTTCTACCCCATATCCCTTCCATCCCACTCAGCCTGAGTGGAGTGTCCCTACATATCAGTTCCCCACCCCAGTTCAGCAGTCATATGAGGGCCAAGAGCCTCCTAATACACTGTGGGCCTACAAGGCAGTACCACTAGGGCAAAGTGTCTCATTGACAGGTAACAAAGTCTATGTCTATGTTCCCTTTGGTGCATTGGTTATAGTATAGTTATCCTGTACTATATGGCTAAAATCAAACTATAAGTGAATAGATGCCATGTGCATCCTTCTGGGTCTGGGTTAGCTCACTCAGGATGAGCTTTTCTAGTTACATCCATTTGGCTGCAAATGGCATGATTTCATTGTTTCTGATAGCTGAGTAATATTCCATTGTGTAGATGTACCACAGTTTTTTAATCCATTCTTCAGTTGAGGGACATCTGGGTTGTTTCCAGTTTCTAGCTATTACAAATAAGGCTGCTATGAACATAGATGAGGAAACTTCCTTATGATTCCATGAGGAGACATTGGGTGTATACCCAGAAGTGGTATGGCTGGGTCCTGAGGCAGAGCTATTCCAAGTTTTCTAAGATATCACCAGACTGACCCCCATAGTGGTTGCACAAGCCTGAACTCCCACCAGCAATGGAGAAGGGTTCCCCTTTTTCCACACCCTCACCAGCATGTGCTGTCATTTGAGTTTTTGATATTAGCCATTCTGACAGGTGTGAGATGGAATCTCAGAGTCGTCTTGAGTTGCATCTTGTTTTTCCTCTCTTCTACCCAAATTGATTCCCATCTTAATTTGTTATCTATTGCTGAAATAAACACCATGTCCAAAAGCAACTTGTGGAAGAAGAGGTTTTTCTTGGTTTGCATAGCTCTATCACTCGAGCAAGAAGGGAAGCCAAGGCAGGAACTCAAGCCCAGAATCCAGAGGTAGGAGCTGAAGGAGAGACCATGGAGAGCTGCTGCTTACTGGCTTGTTTCTATGGTTTGCTCTGCCTGATTTCTTATACAACCAGGACTACTGATCCAGGAATGGCACCACTTGCTATGGACTGGGCACTTCTATATCCACCATCAAGAACGAAATTAGCACATAGGCTTGCCTACAAGCCAATCCAATAGATGATTGAAGCAATTCCTCAACTGAGTATCTTCCATCCTAAGTGCCTCTAGTTTGTGTCAAGTTGATAAAAACTAGACAGCACAGCATTTGTCATTCAAAGATCTCCACCTTCTCCTAGGTTCAAGACAGATCATGTTTCTTTATTTAAAGAAGGAATACATATTTTAACAAAATATTGAAAATAAACAACTTATTCTATTGCTCCAGAAATACATAGAAAAGGTAAAAAAAAAAAACATTGTAACAGCCATAATTCAAGTTCCCTCCACTTTATTCTCTGGAAGTAAATTTCATATTAATGTATGTCCCACTGATGACCTTGTCTGTTATCTGACAGGAAGACAGACCCAGAGAACAAGATTACGGTTCATATGGGACTTTCCCACTTCAAAATATGTGATTTTTGAAATATCCTCATATTTTTGAGCTGGGAGTTTCTTAACCTAAGACTCCTTCTCAAATTGACTCCAAAGTTAGCAGCAACTGCTCTACCTGAGAATCCTGTGAGACATGACTTGGCCCCACTCAACCCTACTAAATCAGAAGGAGCATTCTAACATAATCCCGGAAGATACAATCACGTATTAATCTTCTAGAAACACTGGCAGATTGTACTCAGCAGACGCCGGTAGGATTTGCTGAAGGAGGTAGAGGCAGGAGGATCACAAGTTAGAGAAATAACAGGAAAGGGAGTTCATGGAAAACCCCCAGTAGACTCTCACTAAATCAGGAAACTAATCCCCTTAGTTCTGATAAGAGAGTGGCAAATTTGACTGTTTGGTGTTACAATGTTTTTCAGATATTATGATAGGAGAACTCCCAAGGAGTGTATCTAATTAGTAATAATTGATTAAGCATGGAATACTAATGAAGAAACATGAAAAGACTATGCCATAAAAGAGCATATGACCAAAACTAACTTCACCCTTTACAATTTCTCTGATATTTGAGCAAATCCATTCAAATCCTCTAGCCCTTGGTTTCTTTTCTTATAAAACAGAAATAAGAATATTGGCAGGCTGCCTGATTCTGAACCATACTAAAATGAAAATGAGATTTGGGGGGAAAAAAAAGGATGACAGAATTGTAACAAATACAAAGCAATGATTAGGTACAATTTTATCATTTGTTACTAGTATAAAATATGCCCACCACAGATAGGCCCAGCTCACAGGTGGCTGCCCTCAAGGGACACCTAGATGAAAAATGCCACATTATGGCCACTGCAGGATAATGCACATTTTACCCACCTTAGCAATTGGAGGTGGAAACAGCTTGGGAGGCAACTCAATCAGTAAAATGCTTTCTGTACAAACCCGACCCGAGTTCAAACCCAAGCACTTACAAAACTGCCAGGCATGGTGGTACATTCTTCATGGTAGCCCTGGGGAGACTGAGAAAGAAGAAGGATCTTCGGGCTTGATGGCTAGCCACCCTTGTCTAACCAGCAAACCTCAGGTCCAGTGAGAGACTCTTTCTCAGAAAATAAGGTGGATGGTTCTGAGAAATGATGCTCAAAGTTGGTCTCTGACCTCCACACACATGTATGAATGCACCCCCACACAAACATGCATCCACTCACACCAACATGCACCTGTTCTATGCTAGCTGGTTTTATGCCAACTTGACACAACATGGAATCATTTCAGAGGAGAGAAACTCATTTTAGAAAATGTACCCCTCCCCATGGACCTGTGAGCAAACCTGGAGTGTATGTTCTTAATTAGAGATTGATGGGGGGAAGGACCAGCTCTTTGGCAGTTGGTCCTGAGTTGTATAAGAAAGCAGTCTGAGCAACCCATGGTGATCAATCCAGTAAGCATCACTCCTCCTCCATTGCCTCTGTGTCAGCCCCCACCCCAGGTTCCTGCTGTTGGAGTTCCAGCCCTGACTTCCCTCAGTGTTGGATTTTTACCTGGAAGTACGAGTGACATAAACCCTTTCCTCCCCAGGTCACTTTCGGTCATGGTGTTTCATCACAGCCATAGAGTGACATAAACCCTTTCCTCCACAGGCCGCTTTCAGTCATGGTGTTTCATCACAGCCATAGAAACCCTAAGACATACACCAAAACACAAGCAAACAAGTGAACAAATGAATAAATGAAATCAGGGTGGGATTTAAAGAAGGAGTGCAGAGAGGTTTTAAAGAGACAACAGGCCTTGCCTCCACATGGTAGCAAGAAAGCTGGGGTTGTCTACTGTTTGGCAAATGCTGGGAAAAGCATTGGGAGGCAATGTCAGTGCCGGGCTCCAAGAGAAAAAGAATTCACAGAAGACCCAGGGCCTCTCAGCACCCAGACTGAAGAAAGAAGCATGCAGTCTCGGGGCTACCAGGATGGGAGCCTGAGACAGGACGGCAGCATTACACACTTTTCTCATGGACACAAAGGAACTTGTTTGGAATGACTGCTAAAAAATGTTTCTCAATAGCCCCGCACCTAAGAAAATTTGCTAACATCTTTCTGCTTTATTTTTCAAATTGATACAAACGTCTCCATGTTTGATTCATCTTTAAAACAGAGTTAGCTGCAGGGGTGGTGGCTGGGATCTGCACTCCCAGCAGGTGGCCAAGCAGAGATCTTATGCCAGGAGAGCTCACACAGTCAGTGAAGGCTGAGGGGAGAGGGGACATCCGAGTGACCTCTGAAATACAAGCAGAATTTGGATACGTGAGGACACTGGTAGGAGGGATGAAGTTGCCCATCAACGGTGTCATTTTCACAAAGCTCATGCTAATTGTGTGTTTCACTCACATGGAAAACAACTGAAGCGCAGAATCACATCATGTACAAGATGGGGGACCATCCATTTATACAACTGAACAACCTCAGATTATGCGAGAATGTGATCCCATAACTTGTTTATGAGGAAAGGGGTTCTGGACGGTGAGCACACATGGACAAAATGGAAGACCCACGTGGGGTGAGGAATCAAAGCCATTCTTTTTGAAAACCAAAACTCTATTTAAAGCCCACTCCTTCCCAGCAACAGGGGAGATGGAACATCAATCAGGAACACTGAAGCACTTTGTTTGCGACTATCTTTCCCACCTATTATGTTCCTGCTCCCAACGAATCAGAGGCTGAGTATCCCTAGTGTTCTTACCTGGAGGGATGGCTCAGTGAGTAAGAACATTTGCTGAGCAAGAATGAGAGGACCTGGGTTCAAATCCCTACTACCCATGTAAAAACCATGGTGTGGCCAAGTACACCTGTAACCCCAGGAATATGGAGGAAAGAGACTGGGGGATCATTGGAGGTTACTGGCTACCAACCTAGCTCCAAATTCCTCGAGGGACCCTGTCTCAAAGGAATAAGGTAGAGAGCAGTAGAGCAGAATAGCTGATGTCCTCTTCTGGTCTGTGTTTTAGTCACACACACACACACACACACACACACACACACACACACACACACACCTATACACACACATGTGTTCATACACCACACATATACATGCCATACACAACACAGAGAAACAGAGAGAGAAAGAAGTAATAAATGGCTGGGCAGGACGCCCCTTCCAACTCTGGGACACGCTAGGAAGCCTCTGGACCCGGGAATCGGGATAACCCATCCCCCAAAAGGAGAAATACCCGGTAAGTGCCAACCTAATACCCAGCTGGCAGATTCAGAAACCACGCAGAGATAATCCCCACCCTGCTGGGCACTCCCAGGTCTCACACAGAAGATCCAATTATCTGGGAAAGGTTGCAACCCTTGGAAGTGAAGTAGCTCCACTGCAAAGTGCCTTCAGATCCCAGTCTGTGACGTCACAGGCCAGCTTCCAAGCCTTGGGAGCTGCAAGGCTATTGGAGCTGAACTGCAGATTTACCCCCTAAATGAACCAACCCCGGGAAAACTGTGAGATATTTTAAACTGTCCTATATCGAACTTTTGTACTAGTAAGGGCCCTTCCGGCGGGGAATCTGAGCTTACTTGTGCACAGCTCCACCACCTGAATTAATTAGGTCCCCACCTGGGAGGCTGGACTGAATGACTCTCCTTATAGGGGTGGAGTAAGGCAACTCGAATCCTACACCACAGTGCCCCCTTTGGACCAAGTCCAGAAGACAGCAAAAAAAAAAAAAAAATCCTCATAGCCAGAAGCCAGAGACAAAAAAAAAAAAAAAAAAACAGAGTGAAATGTCTCCAACAAAAGAAAGCAACGCTA
Source organism: Lophiomys imhausi (assembly GCA_907164525.1). Lineage (NCBI taxonomy): Eukaryota > Metazoa > Chordata > Mammalia > Rodentia > Muridae > Lophiomys > Lophiomys imhausi. Next base: position 28,102 of record CAJQZJ010034361.1, read on the forward strand.
TTACGTCCAGCCCGAACCACCTCACCACAACTGAAACACATGAAAACGATGACAATTCTACATTATGGAAAGTGATAAAGTCCCTTCAAGAAGAACTTAAAACTATGAAGGAATTCAAAGAAGCCACAATTCTACAAGTCAAAACAACAAATAACATCATTAAAGAGCTCCAAGCCAAGGTGACCAAGCTTGAACAGGAAAAGGATAAAGCAATGAAAGATCTCCAGACAAAAGCAAGCAAACTGCAGAAGGAAATGTACAAAATGAACACTACCATTCAAGACATGAAAATAAAAATGGAAACAATAAAGAAAACACAGTCAGAGTTAAAAGAGGAAATGGAGAATCAAGAGAAGAGAACAGGAACTACGGATGTGAGTAAGAAAAATAGGATGCAAGAGATGGAAGACAGGATCTCAGGCATGGAAGATTCGATGGAAGAAATCAGTACAACATCCAAAGAAAATGAGAAGGCTAAAAAAATCTCTCACCCACAACATCCAAGAAATCAAGGACTCAATGAAAAGATGGAACCTAAGAATTATAGGCATAGAGGAAAGAGAAGACTCACGACTCCATGGTCCAGGAAATATCTTCAACAAAATCATAGAAGAAAACTTCCCAAACCTAAAGAAAGAGATGCCAGTAAAAATCCAAGAGGCTTACAGAACACCAAACAGATTAGATCAGAAAAGAAACTCATATCCCCAAATAATAATAGAAACTCCAAATGTAGAGAAAAAAGAAAGGATATCAAAAGCTGTAAGAGAAAAAGGCCAAGTCACATACAATGGCAGACCCATCAGAATCACACCTGACTTCTCCTCAGAAACTTTAAAAGCTGGAAGGGCCTGAACAGATGTCCTACAAGCCCTGAGAGAACATAGGTGCCCAGTCAGACTACTATACCCAGCAAAACTCTCTATCAACATAGAAGGAGAAAACAAGATATTCCATGACAAAATCAAATTCAAACAACATCTCCTCACAAACCCAGCCCTACAGAAGATCCTAGAAGGAAAATTCCAACACAGAGAAGAAAACTAAACCCAAGAAAACAGAGGAAATAGAAACCTCCACAGCAACTAAACAAAAGAGAAACACGAGACAGCCAGCTATACCAAAATGATGGGAAATAACAACCCCTGGTAACTAATATCCATCAACATCAATGGACTCAACTCGCCAATAAAAAGACACAGACTTACAGACTGGATCCGTAAACAAGACCCATCTTTTTGCTGTATACAAGAAACACATCTCACTATTGAAGATAAACACTACCTCAGAGTAAAGGGCTGGGAAAAGGTCTTCCAAGCAAATGGACCCAGGAAACAAGCTGGAGTAGCAACCCTAATATCAAAAAAAATAGACTTCCAATTGAAGTTAGTAAAAAAAGACAGAGAAGAGCATTACATACCCATTAAAGGAAATATACACCAAGAGGTCATCTCAATATTGAACATCTATGCCCCAAATACAAAGGGACCTAAATTTATAAAAGAAACGCTCCTAAAACGTAAATCGCACATCGATCCAAACACTTTAATAGTGGGAGACTTCAACACCCCACTCACAACTATGGACAGATCATCAAGACAGAAGCCAAACAGAAAAATAATGAGACAAACAGAGATCATGAACCAAATGGACCTAACAGATATCTACAGAACGTTTCACCCAAACACAAAAGAATACACCTTCTTCTCAGCACCTCACGGAACCTTCTCCAAAATCGACCATATACTTGGACACAAAGATAGCCTCAACAGATACAAGAAAATTGAAATAACCCCTTGTATCTTATCAGATCACCATGGAATAAAGCTGGACTTCAATAGCAAAAGAATCAACAGAAAGTCTACACTCACATGGAAATTGAACAACTCTTTACTAGAGGACCACTGGGTCAGGGAAGAAATAAAGAAGGAAATCAAAGACTTCTTAAAATCCAACGAAAATGAAGACACAACATACCCAAACCTATGGGATACAATGAAAGCTGTGCTACGAGGAAAGTTCATAGCACTAAGTGCCTTCAAAAAGAAAATTGTGACAGCTCATATTAGCGAATTAACAGCTAAACTGGGTGAATTGGGAAAAAAGAACCAAACACTCCCAAGAGGAGCAGAAGGCAGGAGATCATCAAACTTAGGGCTGAAATCAACAACTTAGAAACAAAAAGAACTGTACAAAGAATCAATGAAACCAAGAGTTGGTTCTTCGAGAAAATCAACAAAATAGACAGACCCTTAGCCAAATTAACTAAAAGACAGAGGGAGAAAACACAAATCAACAAAATCAGAAATGAAAAGGGAGAGATAATAACAGACATTGAGGAAATCCAGAGAATATTTGGATCCTACTTTAAAAATCTATACTCCACCAAATTTGAAAACTTAAGTGAAATGGACAATTTTCTTGATAGATTCCACCTACCAAAGCTAAATCAAGATCAGATAAACAGATTAAACAGCCCTATAACCCCTAAGGAAATAGAAACAGTCATTAAAAATCTCCCAACCAAAAAAAAAGACGAGGGCCAGATGGCTATAGCACGGAATTCTACCGGACCTTCCAAGAGGACCTTCAATACTTTTCAAACTCTTTCACCAAATAGAATCTGAAAGAACATTGCCAAACTCATTCTACGAGGCCACAATCACCCTGATTCCTAAACCACACAAAGACCCAACAAAGAAAGAGAACTTCAGACCAATCTCCCTCATGAACATAGATGCAAAAATACTTAATAAAATACTAGCAAACCGAATTCAAGAACACATCAAAAGTATCATACACCATGATCAAGTAGGCTTCATCCCAAGGATGCAGGGATGGTTCAACATACGAAAATCTATCAACGTCATTCACCATATAAACAAGATGAAAGAAAAAAAACCACATGATAATCTCGCTAGATGCAGAAAAAGCATTTGACAAAATCCAACACCCCTTCATGCTAAAAGTTCTGGAGAGAATGGGCATACAAGGGCCATACCTAGAAATAACAAAGGCAATATACAGCAGGCCAGTGGCCAACATCAAAATAAATGGTGAGAAACTTGAAGCATTTCCTCCAAACTCAGGGACAAGACAAGGATGTCCACTTTCACCATATCTCTTCAATATAGTACTTGAAGTTCTTGATAGAGCAATAAGACAACTAAAGGACATCAAGGGGATAAACATCGGAAACGAAGAAGTCAAATTATCCCTATTTGCAGATGATATGATAGTATACATAAGCGACCCCAAAAATTCCACCAGAGAACTCTTACTGCTGATAAACACCTTCAGCAAAGTGGCTGGATACAAAATTAATTCAAAAAAATCAGAAGCCCTTCTTTATACAACAAACAAATATACCGAGAAAGAAATAAGGGAAACAACCCCCTTCACAATAGCCACAAACAATATAAAATACCTGGGGTAACTCTAACCAAGCAAGTAAAGGACCTGTACAAGAAGAACTTCAAGCCCCTGAAGAAAGAAATGGAAGAGGCCTTTAGAAGATGGAAAGATCTCCCATGCTCATGGATAGGTAGGATCAACATAATAAAAATGGCCATCCTATCAAAAGCAATATATAGATTCAATGCAATTCCTATCAAAATACCAACACAATTTTTTATAGACTTGGAAAGAGCTAGTCTCAATTTCATATGGAACAACAAAACGACCAGAATAGCTAAATCAATCCTGTACAATAAAAAAAAACATCTGGAGGTATTACCATCCCAGATTTCAAGCTGTACTACAGAGCAATAGTTGTAAAAACAGCATGGTATTGGTATAGAAACAGAACAATAGATCAATGGAATCGAATTGAAGATCCAGAAATAGACCCACACACTTATGACCACCTAATTTTTGACAAAGAAGCCAAAACAGCACAATGGAAGAAGGACAGCATCTTCAACAAATGGTGCTGGTCCAACTGGATGTCCATTTGTAAAAGAATGAGGCTAGACCCATACTTATCACCTTGTACAAAACTTAAGTCCAAGTGGATCAAAGACCTTAACATAAGGCCGGTCACACTACATCTACTAGAAGATAAAGTGGGAGAAACCCTCGAACTAATTGGCACAGGCGACAACTTCCTGAACAGAACACCAACAGCTCAGGACTTGAGATCAACAATCAATAAATGGGACCTCATGAAACTGAAAAGCTTCTCTAAGGCAAAGAACACTGTCATTCGAACAAAACGGCAGCCTACAGACTGGTAGAAAATCTTCACCAACCCCACATCTGACAGAGGGCTAATATCCAAAATCTACGAAGAATTCAAGATATTAAATGCCAAAAACCAAATAATCCAATCAAAAAATGGGGGACAGAGCTAAATAGAGTATTCACAAAGGAGGAATCCCTAATGGCTGAGAGACACTTGAAGAAATGCTCAACATCCTTAATCATCAGAGAAATGCAACTCAAGACGACTCTGAGATTCCATCTCACACCTGTTAGAATGGCTAGGATCAAAAACTCAAATGACAGCACATGCTGGCGAGGGTGTGGAGAAAGGGGTACCCTACTCCATTGCTGGTGGGAGTGCAGGCTTGTGCAACCACTATGGAGGTCAGTCTGGCGATATCTTAGAAAACTTGGTATAGCTCTGCCTCAGGACCCAGCCATACCACTTCTGGGTATACACCCAAATGCCTCTTCACGGAATCATAAGGAAGTTTCCTCATCTATGTTTATAGCAGCCTTATTTGTAATAGCTAGAAACTGGAAACAACCCAGACGTCCCTCAACCGAAGAATGGGTTAAAAAACTGTGGTACATCTACACACTGGAATATTATTCAGCTATCAGAAACAATGAAATTATGCAATTTGCAGCCAAATGGATGGAACTAGAAAAGCTCATCCTGAGTGAACTAACCCAGACTCAGAAGGACACATATGGCATCTATTCACTTATAGTAGGATTTTAGCTATATAGTAGAAGGTATCAATACTACTACTAACACACCAAAGGGAACTTGGACATAGACTTCTTATTTTTAATTTTTATTTTTTATTTATTTTTTATATATTAGTTATATTTTTTCTATTTTTTAGTCTTTTTTATCTATTGTATGCTTATTGATTTGTTTGTTTAGTAGTTCTCTCTCCCAGGCAACAAGACACTTTTCACTGATGGTACTGCTTCATAGATCCCCAACGAATGAAGAGGCTCTTGGCCCTCATACGAGCTCTCAACTGAGATTAGGGACCGTTACATAAGGACACCCCACCCCAGAGAAATGGGATGGAAGGGTTAGGAGGTAAAGAAAAAAATGAAATGTGATGTTTCAGCCTTTTACTACTAATTGTCATGAACTGTTTAGGATAATTAAGAAATGCAAACTAATGGTTATGCAAGCCAGTCATTCTGTTAGGTACTATGACAGCCTATTATAGTTACTTGCTAAGCTAATCAGAAATAAACCTGCTAAGAGACAAGCAACATCTGCTTACCCTAATATAAGAGATAGATAGAGCCTCTTCAAAAACCTCAAGAGATCTGCAGAATATGGCATTCAAAGATGTTTTCGTAACTTTAGATTTTTTTTATATCAAGACGTATCAACTCCTGACAGCACCCCCTATTCTCCTCCAAGTAGAAGATGAGCATCGAAGAATCTCCAGTGGGAGATGATTGAATTAGTCGCAAGCCTATCTCTTGGTAGGAAAAGCCCCTTGCTCCAACTGTAGACAGAATGCTGTCCAAAAAGGACAAAACCTGGAAGCAGGTAAGTCGACAGCCTAGCTCTGCCAAGACAGGGTAGGTAAATCCTTCAAAGCCCCTGCTCTACAATCAATGTCTGTCAGAGAAGTGGGGCCAAACGACTGAAGAGCGATGCTGTAATGTATGGAGAGAAAATGGGAACTGTCCAGGCAGCCACTGGTATGTCATTTCTTAGTTTCGGAAGCTGCAGACCCTGTACTTCCCATAAAATCAGATATATTTATCCCTCTCAGGTCTCTGAGGTGATTGAAGAACAGATAGATAAAGTCTCATAATTAAATTTTGAGTTGTTTAGGAGTCAAGAGAGTGTTATACATCTAAGAAGATACTTTTAAAATTGTGTTGCAATTAGTATGAATGTTGAGTCAGATATAGAACTTTAAACTCATGGAGATGTTTAGATAGTAGAAGGTTAAAGTCAGGTACCAAATACATATGGACTGGTCATTGGGAATGTACGTTAAGCCATATAACCCTCATAACTGTGGCCTAATTACCTCTGTTGTACTGTATTGTATTTATTATTATAAGAGAAAGAGCCATTTGTTGGACTGAAAGGAGAAACTGTAGGGGGAAATAAGATATACCTTAAAGTTAAAAGAAAAAAAAAGGGAAGAGAATGGGGGGGTTGAGGGTGGGAGGGTGGGACTGGAGGGGGAATAGGGAGGGGACTGCGATTGAGATGTAACTTACAGACATAAAAAATAAAGGAAAAAAAAAAAGAACTATTTTAGATAATCACCATGATTATCACATGGTGGCTAGGTAGAGGAGTACCAGAGAAGTGAGAACCTAACCATTTATTTGCATTTATTTGTTCTGTGATGGGACTATATTATTACATTATTAAATATATGTTGCTTTTTAAGCATAAAAGTCACTCTGAACGCATGATAAACTTGCCTTATTGAAAATTTAAAAAAAAAGTAACTAAAAAATAAAAAATAAAAAAAATAAATTCTTATGTCTTGGGGTATGACATTTGAATTTAGTGAGGAAATAAAAAAGCCACTTCCTTAAAATTAAAAAAAAAAAAGAAGTAATAAATGACGCATGAAACTGTGGTAGTACCACAGTGCCAGGCCATAGGGGCATTTAGCAAATGTTGATCAGGTCAGTAACTGGCCAAGATCAACAGGAAATACAGATAAGTTATTCATTTTTTCTGTTGGTCAAGTAAAAAGATGCATATAGAAGACACACGTGTGCCTTCCTTCTTCTGAGTGACGCAGATCCATCCCACAGCATCTGGTAAGCCACAAAGGAGGTTTCTTCCAGGAAAGTCTATTTCCCACGGGGACTTTGGTGGGGGGCTAGTTTTCTAATATACTAAATGTGGGAGGGAATATTTGTATCCATTTTCAAAATCAAACGCTAAGAGGCTGATGAGTCTCAGGCTTCCGAGGTACACATCTCAGTCAAGGCACCAGTTTTTATTTAGGCCTCTGATTTCCAGCTTCCCCAACAGAGCTGTTTTACAAGCATGTTCAGCACCGTGTGGTGCATCTGTACCATTTGTACCCTCACTTTTGGGTTCAGCAAATGTTCCTTATTTCACCCCAGTTCACTCACAATTTATAGTTTCTGATTAGAGTTGGAAGAAATTCAATTTTCTATTGCCCATACAGGATAGGGTTAAGAAAAGTGATAGTTTTTTTTTTTTAATTTTTAAGAGAACAAAGGACTGTCTTGTAACCGATCTTTTAAATTATTATTTAACTCTTATTTATTTATTACTAAATTCACTTATAACAAACACCAACAATTTCTTAACTATTAATCCTATAAATTCCTACAACCCCTTTAACCTATCCACTAAACCTATTGATAACCATAACAACCACTTTCATAACCTTTTAGAATGATACAGTCTCTGGGGCAGGTCCTCAGTCGTCAGGAACACAGTCTTTGTTGTAGATTCTTTAACGCACTTAGCAGTCCTTTTTCTGGATCTCTCAGATGCAGGTTCGTCAGGGTAAGTTGGTTATTGGAGTCTCACCTTAAATAAGGCTTCATGCTTTCTTCTCTGTGGGAGACCCCAGCCGTCTGCAGGCCAACTTACTTCTTTGGAATCAGGAACTCAGCTGCTCTGCCTCAGTCCTTAAAGCCAGGCACAGTCTCCCCTAGGCCACTGATCGCACAGATCAAACCCCTCCAGGCAAAAGCTGAGCCACAGGGTCCAGTCCTTGGCCTTTTGGTGTCTTGCTCAGGCTTTCTTTGCTCACCGGCTTCTTTCTGCTTCAGGGAGAGAGCTGGCCATCAACGGCCAGCCCTTTTTTCAGCAGGACTCTTGGAGCTCTCTAGCATCAGGGGCCTCTTCTTTTTCTGGGCTCCATGCACTGTCCTTAAATAGGAGGAACTCTGTTTCAGCTTAATTTGGGCTCCGCCCACTTAGCAGCTGAAAACAATGTCAGGCCAGATACTTTGTTTCTTCAAGTCCATTGAGTCTTTCCTGTTTTCCTGACTTCAACCTTTTCAGTCTATTGAGTCTTTCCTGTTTTTCCTGACTTCAACCTTGTTTTTCAGTCTATTGAGTCTCCTGTTTGTTTCCTGTTTTTAGTCCACATGCTGATAATGCTCTTCATGCCCCGAATTAAGAGACAGTATCAGAAACCCCTATATATTTTCTAAATCTAATTTTTCTAACCCCCTACACTGTCTATTTTAATTTTATTTAATAACTTGGTAATTCTCATCCAATATCTCTACTCAAGCAATGTTCTAATGTTTGAGGGTCTGGCTCAGTGGTAAGGCACTTATGTGACAAAGGCAGAGAATCAATCCTCAGCACTGTAAGGAAGGGTGTTCAGAGTGTCGCTGCTCCTCAATACCTCTGTTAGATAACTCTGACCTTCTAGGTGCCTCAGGTATTGTCAAGATCAACAGAGAATAAGACTCTGTGTGTGTGTGTGTGTGTGTGTGTGTGTGTGTGTGTGTGTGTGTGTATGTGTTTTGTGTGTCGGTGTATAATGTGTGGTGTGTGAGTATGTGTGTGTGTGGTATGTGTGGTGTTGTGTGAATATGTGTGGTATGTGGTATGTGTGTGTTGTATGTGTGTGAGTGGTGTGTGTGTATGGTGTGTGTGCATGTGTGTGTCTGTATGTGTGTGTACATGTGTGTAACCTGTGTGTGTCAGGGATGCACCTGTGTATATGAGCAGGGCATTGTTTTTCCTCTTCCAGCACTCTCTGCCTTATTTCTTTGAGGCAGGGTCTCTCACTGAACCTGTAGTTCACTTTTTTGGTTCACCTGGCAGCTAGAAAGCCCCCAGAGGAACTTCTGTCCCAACTCCCTTAGTGCTTGGTTCCCAGAGGAACATGGGACCACACAGCTCTTTTCAAGTGGGGGCTGGGATCTGAACTCTGGTCCTTAGGTTTGTGCAACAAGCTCTTAGCCACTAAATTGCCTCTCCAGTTCTGGGAATAAGATCTCTATAAATTATTGTTAAGTCTTCCTTTTCACCATCATAAAATGTCTCTTGTTCCTCCTAATTCCCTGAGTTCGTGAGGTTGTTTTGTGAGGCAGGCAACAGCGTCCTTTGGTCCCCAAAAGGATAACATGGCCACACTACTGCTACTAGAACAAGTGGAACGTGTTTGGCTTTCAGTATCTATTTTACAATTAAGATGTTTGAAAAATAATGTAGTCAATAAGAAGGCAGCTTCAATTCGTTAGAAAGGATTAAGAAATAGAAGCAATCCAAGGACTGAAGTAGCCATACTTGCCCTAGGAGTGGTTGGAGGTTTGGAGCTCGGCACCGAGAATTACTATGAACTCAATGGCTAACTATCTCGTATTCATTGAAGAAGTTCTCACCCTTATCGTCAAGTTCTGCTTAGTACTTAAACATGCATACAGCATAAAGCTTGTGGTCAAGTATCTGCTCTGTTGAGGTACCGCAGTTTGATAGTGATGTGCACCTAAAATGAGCTATGGCCAAGCCATGTTCTCCAGAACCGTGCCGGCTCCCAGGTCTCCACACTGGGTCTGCCCTTCTATGTGTTGCCCTTCCAAGCATCTCTCTCATGTGTCCTTCTCAAGCCCTGCATAAAATGTGGGGTTCTCACTGTGTTTTGTTGTTTGATATGAGAAACCAGAGGGTGTACATTGTTAGGAAGATGTGAGATTTATGCAGCTGATTAAGACTAATAATAAAGTAAGAAAAAATGACACCAGTGTGAATAAAAATATTCCCTCTAGAGCAGAGCCAGTATCTGACCGGTACTGACCAGGAGACCCTAATGCTCCCTGTCTAGGTGGCCCAGAGTGGAGGGAGGGAAATTTCAGTTCCTCAGCAGAGGAAAGCACAGAAGCATCCCAGCAGCTCAGAAACTTGGCTCTAACAGAACTGAAGCAAAGACTTCAATAAAATAGAAGTAATAGCAGGGAAGGTGTGAGGAGGCAGATCTTCCCAAAGGTCCCAGAGGACAAACTACTTAGGAGTTTGGTGAGCTTTCCCTTTTAGTTCAAGTAGCTCCTAAAATAATACGAAATAATTAAGCTGACTCACGCACTCTGATGCTTCCCATGAGCCTTTAGTGCACCACACACACTCTGGCCAGGAGCAGCATTGGGTCCCTCAGGTACTGCTACTAACTCACCCATCCTGGTCAGAAGGCCAGGCTAATCCTTCCTCACAGATGACTCTTCCTGGAGAAGACCAAGAGGTCTTGTCTTTCTAGAAAACGAAAGGCATGGCTTGAAGCCTCGTTTTTACAATAATCACAACTTCCCATAGGTGTACATCATTAATGAGGACTCTTCCTATCCCACCAAGGACCAGATACTAACACACAACTAAAGTACCCTAAAAATATATGAGCTTGTGCTTTTAGAATTAGGTATCAAAAGATAGAAAGAGGTCAGGGAGATGGTTCTGTAGATAAAGAATGTTTGGTGGTTTGAATTCTGTGATATAAGACAGATGGTTCTATTCTAATGGAACAGTTCAATCCTGGGTAGACTTTTCATTGCAATTGTCATTGTTTTTATTATTGGGAAAAAAAGCCAAGTAGGTGTGAATCCCTTTTTGCAATCTCAGCCCTCTGAAGATGGAGACAGGCAATCCTCAGAGGAAGGTGGTTAAGTAAACTTGCTGAATGGAGGTGAGCTCTGGCTCAGTGAGAGACCTTGCTTCATTAACAGAAAAGTAAAGATACCCAGTTTTACCTCTGGCTAACAAACACACACACACACAAACACACACACACACACACAGAGAGAGAGAGAGAGAGAGAGAGAGAGAGAGAGAGAGGAAGAGACCATTTGTGCCAGTACTCATGAGTGGTTTTTCAATGGGCCATTAATCATTCCCCACATATTCTCCAAATGTCTGCTGTATGCCAGCTGTGTTTCACTCTCTGGGGAGTGTGGGCATGAAGAGTCACAGCCCCAGCCTCCAATAGTGAGCACTGGGAGGAACTGGCCTTCGCAGAAAGCCTGCTGTGAGAACTTCTGGGTGGCTCCAGGTACACATTCTTAATGGACAGATATTACACTGCCATTAAGCTCATCATTAGGGGACCAATGGATCTGCTAATGGAACACAGAGTTACCCGTTTGGGGCCATGTCTGGGGAGGATAGTGTCCTTCATTTGCTAACTTCAAATGACGATTAAGGAGTGGCTGTAGATGGGCCCCTGTAGAAGAGTGCTTACGGGATTGACCAACACTTGCCAATCAGATGATAATATGGCCGTCACCTAGCAAGGTCACAAGACTTAAAGTCATTTATTATTATACTTTAATAATAATAAAAAGAAAAAGAAAAACCACCCCAGCATCTATCTCTTGAGGTGTGACCCCATTTCTCTCAACCCATCAAATCCATTTGGAGGCCAGTAGCTGATGAGTCTCTAAACCCAACCCGAAGAACCATGTGGTGGCTAAGGTTGGTTGTTAATATTACAAGAGCTAGAGTTACCGAGGAGATAAGCCTGTGGACATACCTAGATTATGTTATTCGCTGGGCATGCTTGTCAAGGAATATCAAGATTGCATTAATTAAAGTGGGAAGGCCACTCTAATTGTGAGCAGCACTATTTCATGAGCTGGGATTCTGAACTGAACACAAAGGAGAATGTAAACTGAGCATCGCTCTTTGCTCTCATCCTAATTGTGGACACACAATGTGACCAGCTGCTGCCACACTGACTCAAGACCTCCCCACCATAATGCCCCTTTGAACTGTGAGCCAAGATAAACCCTCCCTTCTTAAACTGCTTTACTGAGGCATTTCGTCCCAGATGGAAACTAATACAGAGCATGATTCCTGTATCATACAACATGATTCAAGCACACCATGAATGGCTCCCCTGGAACTGATAATGAACAAGGTCCCAGTCTGCAGACTATGTAAGGCTTCCATGTACCTTTGGTTGCAAGATTTACAAGCACATCTAGTGGACTATTGCTGAAGACTAAAGAGAAGCAAAGATGTCCCACTGGCCAGCCTTGGGTAAGAGAGACCAGCCTTGGGTAAGAGAGGCTGCATAATCATCCTTACCATGTTCTCTGATCTACTGAAATGCCACCTGGCTGAGTAAGCTTCTGTCAGACTTCCACACCATCTTTGAACACAACACAAGTAGGACCAGAAGTGGATGACAAATAATAACAGGGCAAGATTGCTGTCACATCTGAAGCCTTCTGTTGCAGTAACTGCCATTGATCTCTTTCTTAGGCTTTCCATCCTCATCTTCATTCCCCAGTGGATGTGGCATTTATTGTTAATAAACTCCTCTGATGGGGCCCTATTTCACCGGCTCTCCCATACCGCCACTCAATTAATAGAACAAAATATATCAGTTAGGTTTGTAGAGGCAGCCAACAAACTGCCAAGCTGGTCTAGGCACCAGCTTCCAGAGGAAGGGCACCAGGCAGGGTAACACTGGTGGTCTCCTCTCTCAGTGCATTTAGCTACCAAACTATTGAAATCCAAGACCGTCACCCTGCCTTCCTGCATGGCTGAGAGCATGTGTATTAATCTCACCACTTGTCCTTCATGCAGTCAGTGTCCTGACTTACTTTCCTCTGAAGCTGCAGCTATATTCAATCTCATATTTCTTATCCTTTGCATTCTGGTATCTGTGAAGTTATTGAAATTAGAGATCATGTGTGTGTGTGTGTGTGTGTGTGCGTGTGTGTGTGTGTGTGTGTTGTGTGTGTGTGTGTGTGTGCTTGTAATTTTCAGAACAAAGTCCAAACATTGATCATCACAGAAAACTCTAATAGAATTTCAGTTGACTCTTCAACAGGCCCTCAATGAGAGCTGGGAGGGTGGCTCACATTCACTTCCATTTTACAAGGAAAGAAACAAACTGAGCCATTACCTACATAAGATAGGGCAGCCTGAGAAAAGGTTTAATAGCCTTTATCCCCACTCAAAAACATCTTTCTAGAGAAGGTGTCCCTGAACAAGGCTTACAGATACTGATCACCACAGCTGGAGTGACTGTCTTTTGTCTAGAGTATTAGGCCTTAGGACAGAAATTATTTCTGTCTGTCTTGTAGAGTGAGATTTGTGTGTGTGTGTGTGTGTGTGTGTGTGTGTGTGTGTGTGTGTGTGT
>CAJQZJ010034361.1:45922-66958 GCA_907164525.1 Lophiomys imhausi
AGGAAGGAAGGAAGGAAGGAAGGAAGGAAGGAAGGAAGGAAGGAAGGGAGAGAGAAAGAAAGAGAGAGAAAGAAAGAGAGAGAGAGAAAGAGAGAGAAAGAAAGAAAGAAAGAAAGAAAGAAAGAAAGAAAGAAAGAGAGAGAGAGAAAGAGAGAGAGAGAGAGAAAGAAAGAGAAAGAGAGAGAGAGAAAGAAAGAAAGAAATCTAGGATCATTTGTATACCAAGCTTTCTGTACATAAAATTTTCATTTCTCTTGAGCACAGAATAGACAAAGTATCACTGAGTCATGTGCTAACTAACTGAGTAGCCATTACGGGGGCTAGACTTACTAGCTTACTAATCCCAGAACCCAGAAAGAGAAAAATATCAAATAATTTGGGCTGCCAAAGCACAAGTGAAGGCCCTCACGCAAAAGAAAGTCTTCCTTGGCCTTTACATCATTACACACCATCTGTTCACATGTGGGCAGCCGCAGCTTTCGGAATTCCAACTGTTGAAGATGAGGGGTGAATTTCATGCAGCCAGGGCTTCCTCCATCCCTGGCCATTCTCCTTGATGCCATTTCTAAAGAGTTTTTCTTGTAGACTCAGTTCCTTGTGTTTGTGGGCAATTACTTAGCTGATGAAACCACTAGTAAGCAAATATAATCATGGACCAACAGTGAAGATCTACCGAACTATTTCCATGAAGCATGGCAAATTTCATCAAAACTATGATCTCCTTTATGTTCATAAAAATGAAAAGAAATCTACTCCCTACCAAAAGTCTGAATTTTCAGGACTACTCTAACATCAAGAGGCAATGGGTACAAAGGAGCAGAGTCAGGAGTGAGAGGTTCCCTGGAGCCTCTGAAATGTGATGCCTGCAAAATCCACCCACTCACACAGTGGTGGCAGTTCTGCCTGCCAGTCTCCAGGGCCTCCCATCCAACAGTGTAAAGGGCTTGCCTCTGATTTTCCCACTGAGTACCACCATGTTCTTCACGGTTCGATACACACCTCTTCAATTCATCATGAACAGATTGACAGACAGAAGAGTAAGATGACTCACCAAGGAGGACATGGTTTTACCTTCATGTCAGTTGTGTAGAGTGGGGTTCAGAGGGTGAGAAGTTGGCCTATACAGAAATACATCTGAATGTTAACATGAAAGGCCTGGGTGTCTTCGACTCAGATTATACCATTGACCCTCAGACTACAGGGAAGCTCTGGAAAGTACAGTTTCAGAATTTCCTACGCTGATTAGAATGAAAATATACTGAGGGCTCCTGGGAACTAGAGGTGCCAATCCCAAATGAAAAGACAGAAAAATAGACCACAAAATAAAACACCTCCTGAAAAATGACCAATTGCCAAAAAAAATCTATACTTATACTTGAAACACAGAAATGTATCTGTGGTGTATTTATATTTAAAAGAAAATGTAATTATAGATAAGAGTGTGTATAATTTCCAGACATTAGCATGTAAAGTTTACTGGTGAAAGGATTTCTACAACTAAAAAACAAAACAAAAAAAACCTGATTGTTTCTTTTTTTACAGATTAATAATTCTGTTTAGATTTACAACTTTTAGCAAAAAAAAAAACCCACAAAAAACAAAACAAATAGAAAATCAATCTGCCCTCCCATAGAAATCCCAGCATTTCTATTCATTTTTTAACCATATTGCTTAAATTATAATTAATATAAATGACCAAGAAATGCTAGAGAAAGAAAACACAGCAGCACTGTGGTGTGGAGATGTAATTTATGTTAGCCAAAACACAATTTTCCCATTTGCTGATTCTTTTCACACCAGACACAGTAAATAGCGAACACTTTTAGACACACTGAAATAAGAAATGTTTTACTATTAGCACTTTTCAAACCATCCCCTAGACTGTCACCTTTTGCCAACCCAAACCAGACTTCAAAACTGTGAGCTTCTGATGCCTCATTCCGATATTACAATATTTTCCTCGAAGAAGTGTGAAGCGGGTAAGTGCACAGAGCTCGTAACATACCGTTGTTATTCTGGGGGTGAGGGTGGGAGAAGAACACACACTGTGGCATTGTTAGGATTGCAGAAGAGGACAGCAGCATACTGTGTTCTTCACCAACATGAGGACATGCACCCTCTATCCCCCCGGAGCTAGTCTGTCACACATGAAACAACTGTCCCCGAACAGCTGCCACAGCAATCCAGAGGCCCCTTGTCTGTCCCATTTAGCCCTTCACAATCTGAGCTCTGTCCAGCTTCCCAACAGCTGCTATTATTCTTCCACCACATATACAAAATCAGTGTTGTGAAGTAAGTGGATGGACCCCTGAGAGCCTGGGAGCTCAGGGCCCAGGACTGAGGGCTCACGGGGTGCCGAGGGCAGCTCCTGGTTCAGCAGAGCTTGTCCATGCACGTAAGCCTGGTGCTCCCTCTCCATCGCACACTTTACCTTCACTATGAAAGAAGCGTTTGTTGATTTTCAAGATTCACCTGCCATGTCGCCACCACAGCGTAGCACAGGGCTTCTTGTTGATGCCTTAGCTCCAAGACTCGGAGGCTCTTGACTGTACTCACAGCAATTTTGATCCACACATGCCTTCGCCTTGCCTGTGTCCTGCACTGCAAGTGAGCTTAGGGCTCATTTACTTCTGTGCCTGCGGAGATGGCGCAGTGCCTGATAGACACCAGATCCTCTGTGTTGGTTAGTTTATGTCAACCTGACACACAATAGAGTCACCTGGAAAGAGGGAGCCTCAGGTGGGAAATCCCCTCCCTCAGACTGGCCTGTGGTTATGCCTGTGGGTATTTTCTTCATTGATGACTTCATGTGTGTATGTGCTCAGGCCTCTGTGGGTGACCCTGCCTTGTGCAGTTGGCCTCGGGTTGTATGACAAAGCATGCTGAACAAGCTATGAGGATCAAGCCAGTAAGCTGTTCATGGTCTCTGCCTCAATTGCACCCTGAGTTCCTGCCTTGACTCCCCCATAATGCACATGAAGCCAAATTCCTTTCTCCAGTGAGTTGCTTTTGGTAGGCGATTCATCACAGCAGCAGAAACCAATTTAGAGTCCTTGCCACCTTTGAAAATGATCCAGAACTTCTCCAAAACATTCAACGATCTAAGAAAACTCAGGAACAAGCTGTGACCGTCAGCTTTAACTGACAACTTGATGCTACCTAGAATCACCAGGGAAAGTGTCAACATTGGGTTGGCCGGTGGGTCTGTCTGTAGGGGACTGTCTCCGTTAACTTAATTGATGTGACCAAGACGACTGCAGGTGGCACAAATCCCTAGGCAGGGGTTCCTGAACTGTACAAAAGTACACCAATCAAGTCAAGAGAACAAGCAATTGAGTATTGATGATTCATTTCCTTCTACTTCTGTTGTGGATGTGACATGGTGAACTATTTCAAGTTCCCGCTGCTTTCCTGAAGGTGGTGAGGCATAACCGGAAATTTTAAGCTGAAAGAAACCTTCTTCCCCTCCCCACTCCACCCCACTCCCACCAGTTTTCTGGATAGTCAGGATATTTTATCATAGTAATAAAAAATAAATAAATAAACCCAACACCTAAGACACAGCATTACCAATGCAGAATCATCCTGAGAACTGAGAATGCATGCTCAGTTTCACCTGTGGCTGCTGGAGGTCCAGCCTTCTTCAGAAATCCACCCTGCAGTCACCAACCCGGCTTCTTAAGCTGTAACCTGTGACTCCAAGTGGGGTCACGAAAAAAATTCTTAATAGTAAAAGGTTTCAGAACCTGCCACAACGAAGATTGGACTCAAAACCAAGCTCATAGCGAGTCCCAAAGTACTTCTGTCAAAGTTCACGTGAGTTCACTGGCACCTCAGATGTTTTTCATGGATTTTCTTTCTTTACATTTATTTATTTATTGGGGGGTGGAGGGAGGAAAACACATATGCTGGGGACAATTTACAGACGTTGATTTTCTCTCCTTTTACTAGGTTGGGCTTTTGGACAAGCACCTTTCCTGAGCCATCTCTCTGGACTCCAGCCTTGGGTGTGAACACAACACATACACTTTGCACTGGGCATCCTGCTGTGGCACTCAACGCCGATGCACACACCTGATTTTGCTCAGCTCTGATTATTGCATGTTATGAACTGCAGCGTTTCACTGCACACACAAGGCTTTCTGCTCTCATAGGGTTATAATTGTTTAATTATGGAAAATACTTTTAATAATCTCCTACCATCACTCCTCTAGTGTCAAATTAGTATTTCTTTGGATTGCATTTTGTTAGAAGATGATTTTTAAAATTTTACTTGAGATGCTAATCTGTATGCCATTAACAAAATATCTGTTAAATGAGTTTTGCTTTAGGATTAGAAATTTCTAACCGTTTCTGAAATGGCTCTAAACATACATCTGCTTCTTTGTATTACATACTTATGTGAACCAGCATTCTCAAGAAATGGCAATCACAAAATCAATTATTGATCAAGTCTGTGCAATGCTGCAGACTCTCTACAGTCAAGTACTCAGCAGGGATTTAACTATTTGTGTAAAAAGTAACAAGCAGAGCCATCTCTTCCGAATACAAAGCTGCAAAGCCATTTCTTCAGAATACAACGTCGCTTTCCTTTTCAGTAAGCATGACAATTTTACAAGTGTGTGCCAAAGTACTGTTTTAAAATAAATTTATTTATGGTTATTAATGTTTAGTTTGTGTGTCTCTTTTATATAGCTATAGATTTTATGTATCTATATACTCAGTGTCTTGTAAAGGTTTCTCAGGTGAAAATGAGTGGTGAGTAGAAAAAAAATTTCAAGTCCTTGTCTAGAGGATCTGAATCAAAAAACCTTCCATTAGCCGGGCGGTGGTGGCGCACGCCTTTAATCCCAGCACTTGGGAGGCAGAGGCAGGCGGATCTTTGTGAGTTCGAGGCCAGCCTGGTCTACAAAGTGAGTCCAGGACAGCCAGAGATATTCAGAGAAACCCTGTCTCGAAAAACCAAAAAAAAAAAAAAACCTTCCATTGAGTCCCTAAGTCTCTGTCTCTATCTGAATCTCTCTCTCTCTCTCTCTTTCTCTCTCTCTCTTTCTCTCTCCTCTCTGACGGATTACTATGCAATCAATCACGAGTGCTGGTCTCATCCTAAAACCCAACAACATGCAGCATATATGTCCTAAAGAAATAAAAATGTGTCCTAAAGAAATCATTGGCAATGCGCAATGCAATTATGTTCAAGGTTATTAAATGTAGTATTATTTATTTATAAGCACACAAACTGCAAACCACCTAAATGTTCACTCTATGTTGGAATGGCAGGCAGCCATTAAAAATAAAAACATGTTCATCACGATATAGTAAAGACCATTACCAAAACAAAACAAAAAAACAGAACAAGGATTGCTATCCACAGTTTGACCCAGATTTCACTTGTACAGACATGTACATGACTGTTCACACACATAAAAGACCACAAAGGAGCTACATGAGCTTTATGATGTCAACCCTCAGCATTAACAGAATTTATTTACCTCTACATTCTTGTTCAGAACTGTTTCCAGCACGCTTTACTTACTACTGAGAGAGGGGGGTAGCGTACTCAGGTTTGATCCCAGCCTGTGCGTGCTAAGCAGGTGCTCTCCCACTGAGTTTCAGCCCCAGCCTTCTTCAGTGGTTGATTGTGGTATTTGTTTTGTTTATCTTTAGAGTTGGTGCCATTAACTTGTCCTGACAGGATCCTCAACTTTAGGTCCTCCTTGCCTGTTGAGTAGTTGGGATGACATGCCTATACTGTCCAGCTCTATTTTATCCTTAATATTTCTTCAACAACAACAAAAAGATAACTAGAAATACTTAAACCATGGAGGAGATTGAGCAGGAGAACCAGGAGGAGGTGGCACCGAGGAAGGGCATCCTAAGCAGCAAATGCCCTAAAGATGCTGAGATGAGGCAGGCTCTAGAGCATCCTTTAGATGTGGTGGCCGATGACTCGGATAAGGGAGATATAAGAATGACAAAGTAACAGTAATGGAAGTTGAACATTGTAAACTCTTCTTCAAGGGATTTCCTGGAGAAAGGTACTTACCAAGAGGAGAAAACAAATCCCAGCTTTTGTTTGAGCCACAGTGAGGGACACAGGGGGCAGGGAGAACAGGCAAAAAAATTTCAGGAGAAGTGAGAACAGTGGCAGAGTGGGTGTATCCTTGAAGACAGGAAGGCAAGAGAGGTTAGAAAAGTCGGGTGCAGTAGAGCACTGGTCTTGAATTCCTGTGCCCCTCCCTGGACATTCACTGGCCAACTAGACTGGCACACACAGTGCTGAACAAGGGACCCTGTCTCAAGCAGGGTGAATTCGAAGACAATCACTTGAAGTCTTTCTTTGACCTACACACACACACACACCCACCAACACACACACACACACACACACACACACACGTGAACACACGGGTCTTTAAAAGGAACTACTAATTAGAAGGGCAGAGTTAAGAAAATGTAGAGGACACATCTTCATTGGAAGAGAAGGAAAACCACAAGGAGAGGAAGCAGGAGCAGCAGGCTCCAGGAGCCACAAGGCTTTAGAAGAGTCTCTGGTGCTGAGAAGGAGGGCTTGCAATAGTGGACAGGGTGCACCCTGGCGTGAGTTCTCCCTGGCAGTGCTTAGCAGGCAGATGGCAAGGCAGAAGCAGATGAATCTGTAAATGGGACCTTGCAGGCACCTGCTGAGCAAGGAAGCAATTCAGTGAAACCTCATGGAGCCAGTGGGACAATCAACCCGTGCATTTATACACAGCCCAACGTCTGACTCAAAATGTGAACTCCATGAATGTTAGCTATTGTTGTTGTTGCTGCCATGACTGCTGTTATTTGTTTCTAGAACCAACTAAATTGACCAGGTCTGTTTTCTCAGGGACCTGTGAAACAGGAATCAGCAGTTACTCTACTGTTAACAGAGGAACATCTGTAAATATTATGGAGTGCTAAACCCCTTAAACAGAAGATGCTAACAACCACATCTCTATATGTCCTCCATTTACTACATCCAAATAGCCAGTGGTAGGGCATTCTTGTGAGAATGATCAGAGGTAACTGGAACTATTTACAACAAATCTGTTGGCACAAAATATTTTTTTTAGTTAAGTGAAAGTAATGTTCTCTTTAGGACATGTGGAGCAAGTCCACATGAAAATGTTCTGGAACAAGATTACTGTGAGCTTATAGTCCATTATTACTGCCCTCACTTCATTCCAAAAGGATTTGTGGAGACTGGAGATGATGCAGGAAGAAGAGAACTAAGAAGAACTTAGTAGAGTATCACACATACACACACACTGGTGTATGTGTGATACTGTGTGTGTGTGTGTGTGTGTGTGTGTGTGTGTGTGTGTGTGTGTGTAAAAGATGGGGGAATATGTTTGTTGTTTGATGAACAAAATGGGACGAGCCAAAAAAATCTCTTTCTCAACGTTAGCAGTGGCTCTCCAATTTGGCTGGGACCCACCCAGGAGTGACAGTGAAAAGGGAAACAGGGCTGGTGGTTTGACTCAGAGTCCACAGAACTCAAGGAAAATATTGGCAATAGACATTGAGGTTTTCTGAAAAATCTTCATAAGTTGAGTGACAACTTGAACAAAGTCTAAACTATCATTTTTTCAGCAAGACCTAACTGCCCAACTAAACTGTATCCGTCTTCAAGAGACCCAAATCGAAGCGGACTCTTCAAATTTCAGCATTCATTTCTGTATTGACAAGCCATTTTTTGCATTCCTTTGCAGGTAGAATTATTTTGAAATACAATCAGGACAAATACATCCATGTTCCCATTTAGAAGAGGAAGCAAATTCATAAACTTAAACCTCCAGGTAAGTGCATTCGCTTATTACCACCTCTAGTGACCCCCTCTTCACTGCCAGTAAAGCCTAGCTTGTACTCTTGAGTTCTCTATAAGAGTAACAAAACATCATGAGCACACAGGCATTATGTTCATATATTTAGCATCTAAAGTCTTTCTACCCCTTCTCTGGGAGCTGCTGAAAGCTCTATCCTGTGAAAATGAGTAAGCAATTAAAGCAGAAATGTGATCTGGGCATCAGAAGTCTACACAGGGTTATAGGGTGGAAGAACACCCCAGAAGGCAGGCTATGGCTCAGGCAGTCCAGAATAGACCTGAGCTGAGGCCATAGAAGAGGGATAGCGGATTATGTGGATCCCTACTTGCTATACATAAATACATAATGAGAGGAGGGGCCAGACTCAGGGAAGAGTGTGAAGACAGAGCAGTGGAGAATGGAGAAGAGAGTCCACTAGCGAACTGACAGACAAGTGTTTCTGTGTCAGGAAAGGGAGTAAATGGAGAATGGAACAGATGCATCTGCCCAAGGAAGCTGAAGACACCAGCAAATGACATTATACAGGAGCAGGGGAGAAGTGGCCATTAGGGTAAGGAGGAAATAAGGCCTCTTACAGTAGCACACCTTTTTGATATTTTGGTTTTTAAACCAAAGGAATATGTTGCCTATATCAAAAGCAACAAGAAAGTAAATTCTAAGACTAACCAGAGGGTGCCATCTCCCAAAGCCACGCTGGACTGACAGCTATGCCTGTTCTTTTCCCAGAAACAGCTGCTGACTTGCACCTTGCTGTCGGTATCACACACGCCTGCAGAGAATCAGCGCACAGGTCACAGAACATAACTTCGGCCTAGGAAGCGAAAGTGCTGCATATGAGAAAGGTGGGGGAAGCATTTTCAATTTATGGCCACATGAACTGCAACTTTGCTTCCAATAAACGTTGGTGTGATGTGCACCTGTGTGTGAAGTACACATGTCCACAGGAATCAGATACAAGTCCCTTCTCCCAGGGGTTCCCTGAGAATTTCTTAAAGTCAGACTATGAACTAGAAAGACTTCAGAATTCCCAACCTCTCTCCATCAAATGTCAACATGACTCCCCACACTTTGGCTCTCAAAAATGTCCCCTTCCTCTCCTTGGCAGAAGCCCAATTGAGAACCACTGTGAGGAACAGATAAGAAGAAAAACTAACAGTTGCCAACTTATTTCCCCATCACGCCTTCTAACACTCATCAGTTCATAAACTTAATGAATTTCCATAAAACATTATCAGAGGATTTTGAGCAATCTGATCTTACAAATGTTTGACTGTTGCTAAAGATACTTTGTGCCTTGGATTTTTTTAATGAGGAAAAAAATGGGCTAAAGAAAATTTGAGGAATCTAGAATCCTTGCCAGCCTTCTGCTGAGCCTGTTTTACTACTTCAGAGTGTGTAGTTTAATAACAAAACTGTTCTTAAATATATATGTATATATCCTCTCATTGATTATGCTAACTAATTCTCTTAAGAGTCCTTCAATCTTGGCAAGGAAAATATTATTTTGCCCAATTTCCATAGAGAGGAGTCTAAAGCCCACAGCAGTTAAATGATTTTCCCCCCTAACCTCATAATTGACAGAACTTGGAGTAGAAATTGGAGCTTCTTGGCTGCCTGTTCTGCAGTCTCCCCACTCAACTAGGATATCGCTCTAGACAGCAGCTTGTCTCTGCCAAGCCCAAAGCACTTCGGTTCAATTAAAATCTCTAATATAATAATTATAAATTTGAAACCCAGCCTCATGTTTTTAAATCAGTGGGTCAGGTATAATGGCCCTCAGCATGGTAGGATTTGAAAATCAATGAAGCTAAGAGTGCCTCGCACAGATCAGCTGATCTGGTGCTCTCAATGACAATTCCAGACAAGTACCAGCACCCCCCCCCTCTTCTACATTTGAACATGACCAGAGGATGGGGTTAGAGGTGCACTCTTTAAGGTCACCCATGAGAAAAGAGTGGAAGACCTGAATGGAGATAGTCTATCAGTGGAGTAAATGTTCAATGGAGTAATTATAAGATAATCAGAAAATTTGGTAGGTGGAATGCTTTAGACAAACAATGAAATATTCTCTTTATTTCTATAAGCAAGATTAAAAGCAGTACCTCTATGGAATACTTTTGTTTGTAAGAACAACTGTGTAATATATTTAAGATCAAGCAACAGCCAGTCCACTTTCAAAGTCACAGTGCTCCCAGCTTTGGCATCACATTGTTTGGGAGCTTAGAACTGGAATGCAGACCAAGGGGAACCACTGAGAATTCAAGACTAGCCTGGTCTACATTACAAGTTCTAGGTTAGCCATGGCTACATAGTGTCATTCTGTCTCAAAAAAAAGTAACCAGGATTTAAATTTCTCAAGATGTGAGTATGTAATAAGTTACCAGTGTCCTAATCTAGTGTCAATGGTTATCAAATGAGACTTTTATGTGCTTTATTTGGATGCCATTAAGGATGTAAAGTTTTTTTTCATACACTTAGTTTACCAATGTATATCTTGAAAAGCCTAAAGAGGAGAATACACAAAGAAGGAAGTATCAGTTTGGTAAAAAGAAATATCAGTTTTGGTACAACAGAAATAGAGTTTATACATTCAGTGGAAGAGCCATCCATAGAAAGTGGGTCTATTTTGTTAAACTAGCTTAAAGGTGGAAATGGAAAAACTGACACTATTGTATTCCATGAAGCAGGCCACAACATGAAGAACCAAGGAGGTGGTTGACATGTTTTTCTCTCTAAAATTTCAGCCCACAATTCTGTTTAAATAAGTTTAATCTCCAGAAAAAAATATATCTTGCTGAGAAGCATTATTTAAAATAAAAATTCATATAGATAAAACAGCACTAATTTTATGAAAGGATAAAAGGGTGTTTATTATGTGGGAACTAACAGATAGGTGGTGAAAACCAGCCAGAGTGAGGGCAAGTGAGAGCTTCAGAAAAGACCAAGGGGTCAGGGAGATGCATCAGTTGGTAAAGTGCTTGACTTGTCACCATGAGGACCTGCATTTGATCCCCAAAACTCACATAAGAAAGCCAGGCATGGTAGCACACACGTCCGTAACCTCACTGCTGGGAAAGCAAAGACAGGTGAATTCCTGTCAGGGGCCAAACAGCCTGTGCAGTCTATTTAGTGACTTCTAGACCAGTCAGGGACCACCTCAAAGAAACACAGGGACTATACCTGAGAATCTGGGGAGGCAAGGAAGGGGATGTGGACAGTGTTGGCAGAGATGTCACAAGAGCAAGCGTCCATTTGATGGACATCAATAATGCTAATGTTCTCCAAACTTACCAGTTTCCAGCTCCAAGTTCATAAAGTCTTTCACTATAAAGCACAGAGCTCATTTGTTTAATTTTTAGTGCAGCAGGACATGGAGACAGATGTCCTCTACAGTTACTGGGATCATAACACTCCCTAAAATTTGGGAGTCTCTCTTCTCATCTCACTCCCTTCTCCTGCTCCCCTGTCCTTTTTTAAGTTGACAAAGGAGAAGACAGACAGATGTGCCCTCTTCAAATCAGTGCATATGCATGAGAAGACAAAATAGGTCATGTCTCCATTTTCCAGAGAAACAGAACAATCCAAACATTAGACATTAAATAACAAGCATTTTTAAGTTCTTGGTACAGGTAAGTCTTTCCAGTTTTGACCCAGGAGTATCTTCTACCCTGAAACACACATGAGAGTCCAAGAGCTGGAAGCTGAATCCCATCTCTCCCATTAGGCTTACAAAGGTATCAGAAGCAGCATTTATGGTCCAGGAGAGATGCGCTCAGAGCCTCATAACTGCTTTCCACCTCTAGTCCCTTCCACAGTCAGCTCTCATAACCTTCAAAAAATGGTGTATCTACTCCGAAGCATACATGTTGACATCATAATGCCCATAGACGGCTAAGGATAAAAGGAAAAACCCATAAACACTAAAAAGAGAATCATAACAAGATATAATTCCCATAAAACCCATTTTAGGGGGCTGGAGAGATGGCTCAGCGGTTAAGAGCACTGGCTGCTCTTCCAGAGGTCATGAGTTCAATTCCCAGCAACCACATGGTGGTTCACAACCATCCGTAATGAAATCTGGTGCCCTCTTCTGGCCTGCAGATATACCTGCAGACAGAACACTGTATACATAATTAATAAATCTTTAAAAAAAAAAAAACCCATTTTAGTTGCAGCAACTTCTACAGAAGATGACAAAGTGAACACAATGTTGTTCGCCCAATGCTTATGTTCTGTGTCTTGTGTAAATTCTGTTATTAAAAAGAGAGAGGAAAGAAGTCTTGCTAAAGAGCCAAAATGCCATACTAGGGCTTTCTCCCCATTCTACCTGGAGAAAAAGAAAGAAAACCCAGAAAATTGTTTATGTATAGAATGAATGAATAAATAGTTTTATTCTTATGAAGTAAAAAAGACCAAAGTAACCATTAAGTCGAAATCAAGGCAAATAAGATCTCCCTTTTAGGGTACTTCTTCCCATGATCCTTTTGAAAAGCCTACGACAGAATTCAAAAACCACAATGCAAATGATATTATGATGAAGCTGGGGTCTTCTGAGGATGCAGAGCCCTCTTTAGTGCACGTGCATCAACTTGGAACTCTCTGTGGTGTCTTAGTTTCTGCTATAGCAGGAAGAACTCACTTAAGCTTCAAGGAAACTAAACATAAAGGCACACTGGGACCATCAGGGGACCCAGCCACCAAGCTGCAGTTTCCTTCACTAACTCATCTCTAACTCTTTGCCCACCTGGTCTTAATTTTATTCTTCTCCTTTCTACTGAATTCTTCCTATCTATGTAGCCCAATGTTCCTGATTACATATTCAACAGTAGCTTTATGTGGATATCATGGCAGAGAACTAGAAATCTCTATTTATAACAATTCTGTTTAAATAAGCAAGGCGAAAATTAAAGGAGATTGGGATTCAGATGAAAAGTAGCAATGTATATATGCCCTGATAAAACCAGACTCAAGAAACCCCAGCACCTGAAGAGATAGAAATACACAGTTGTGGAGAATCAGACATATCAGCCAGGTTTTTCAGATGCTGGAAAATAATCACAAGACCAAAACTTAATGGCTTAAAATAACAATTTTATCATCTCTCCTGGTTCTGGAGTCTGGAATTATCTGAAAGCTTTTCACATACATTTCTGTCCCCTCCCTGACAAGGCTGGCTGGCACCTCTCTCCACACTGCCTTTCCAAATGAGTCTCTTGGGCTTCCTTGCAGTATGGTGTTCTCAATGTAGTCACACTTACAGGGCAGCTGGCTTCTCCCAGAGCACAGAATGACAGCTCCAATCCCTTCAAGACTTTGCCACAAAGTTCCTAGAGACTCACTACTGACATGTGTTTTTTTTTTCTTTTTTTAAAATATTTATTACTTCAGGTTACATCTCCATCACAGTGTCCTCTTTCCACCTCTCCCAGCCCCACCCTCCCACCCTCTACCACCTATCCCTTCCATCCCACTCCTCTCGAGTGGAGTGTCCCTACATAACAATCGCCTGCCCCAGTTCAACAGTCATATGAGGACCAAGAGCCTCCTCATACACTGGGGGCCTAGAAGGAAATGTATGTTCCTGTTCCCCTTGGTGCATTGGTTGTAGTGTAGCTGTCCTGTACTATATGGCTAAAATCTGATTATAAGTGAATAGATGCCATGTGCATCCTTCTGAGTCTGGGTTAGCTCACTCAGGATGAGCTTCTCTAGTTCCATCCATTTGGTTGCAAATTGCATGATTTCATTGTTTCTGATGGCTGAGTAGTATTCCATTGTGTAGATGTACGCAGTTTTTTAATCCATTCTTCGGTTGAGGGACATCTGGGTTGTTTCCAGTTTCTAGCTATTACAAATAAGGCTGCTATGAACATAAATGAGGAAACTTCCTTGTGGTTTGGTAAGGAGTCATTTGGGTGTATACCCAGAAGTGGTATGGCTGGGTCCTGAGGCAAGGTTATTCCAAGATTTCTAAGATGTCGCCAGACAGACCTCCATAGTGGTTGCACAAGCCTGAACTCCCACCAGCAATGGAGGAGGGTTCCCCTTTCTTCACAACCTCTCCAGCATGTGTTGTCATTTGAAATTTTGATCTTAGTCATTCTGACAGGTGTGAGATGGAATCTCAGAGACATCTTGAGTTGCATTTCTCTTATGATTAAGGATGCTGAGCATTTCTTCAAGTGTCTCTCAGCCATTAGGGATTCCTCCTTTGTGAATTCTCTGTTTAGCTCTGTTCCCCATTTTTTGATTGGATTACTTGGTTTCTTGGCATTTAATTTCTTGAGTTCTTTGTAAATTATGGATATTAGCCCTCTGTCAGATGTGGGGTTGGTGAAGATCTTTTCACAATCTGTAGGTTGCTGTTTTGTCTGAATGACAGTGCCTTTTGCCTTACAGAAGCTTTTCAGTTTCATGAGGTCCCATTTATTGATTGTTGGTCTTAGAACCTCAGCTGTTGGTGTTCTGTTCAGGAAGTTGTCACCTGTACCGATGAGTTTGAGGTTTCCCCCCCACACTTTCTCTTCTATTAGATTTAGTGTGTCAGGCCTTATGTTAAGGTCTTTGATCCACTTGGACTTAAATTTTGTACAAGGTGATAAGTATGGGTCTAATTTCATTCTTTTACATGTCAACATCCAGTTGGACCAGCACCATTTGTTGAAGATGCTGTCCTTTTACCATTGTGTGGTTTTGGCTTCTTTGTCAAAAATTAAGTGACCATAGCTGTGTGGGTTCATTTCTGTTCTTCAATTTGATTCCATTGATCCACTGGTCTGTAAACATCTAAGAGGCCATTGACCTAGGCAATAAAGGCACACACCTACTTCCCGATGGAAGACTTGATTGTACAGCCAGTATTAAATGTTGAGATAGCCTGGCCAGCTTAGGGATGGTCTCCATCCCTAAGACAAAGCAGAGTAAACCCCTGTGGACCAGATTTGTGCTCATGTAAACACCCACTTCCCAGGTGTTAAGTTTCAAACCAGGACAAGCAGCTGAGGTGCCCATTTAACATATCAAAGTGGACCTAGCCTCTAGGTTCTCCCAGCATTCCTCAGTCCCTATCTGTTACAGGGTATGGCTGGCTACCCTGCCCTCTATCATGAACTCTCCAGTCCAGGAGCTGGGCTGCCATTCTCCTAGAAGTTCTTCCCTATATAATCCAGACATTTTGGTGACTCAATCCTCTTCTTTGTCCTTTTGCACCTTTGGCCTCCTGGCTGCTGTACTTGGTTTCCCTCTCTTCCTTCCCCTCCCTTTCTCCCCACAATGTTCAGGGTCATGATCACTCTCAGATGTGTCTGCCTCTAGCTATACTCTCCCACATATCTATAATAAACTTTCTCCTTCACTATACCTAGGATATATATGTAGAGAGAGGATGTAAACTCCCAGAGGATTTCCCATTGTGAAAATTCATTTAGATGAGCAGGGTAACTTTGGGTTATTTTAAATTAGTTCCAGAAATCAATACTACTAGTACTATAGAATATATATATATATATATCTTCAGTATACCTTTCCTTTCCTTTTTATTTTATTTTTTTTCATTCACCAAGGACAAGAAGAAAATAACATCAGAAGACAGAAAGAGGCACTGGCCACCTATGCTAGTTACTTACTGCAAGTGTTTTTATTTTGGGATAAACTTCCTTTATTTTTTTTCTTTGTTTATTTATTACTTCAATTTACATTTCCATCACAGTCCCCTCCCTTTATCCCTCCCAGGCCCACCCTCTCATCCTCCCACCCTCTCCCCCTTCTCCCACCTATCCTACTCCTCCAGTGTGAGGTTCCCTACATATCAGCCCCCCTCAGTTCAGCAGTCATATGAGGGCTAAGAACTTCCTCTTGAAGTGGGGGCCTACATGGCAGCTCCACTAGGGCAAAGTATCCCACTAACAAGTAACAAAGTCTATGTTACCTTTCCTCTCAGTCTGTTGATTGTAGGATCGTTTTCCTGTACTATATGGCTAAAATCCAGTTAATAAGTGAATAGATCCCATGTGCATCTTTCTGAGTCTGGGTTAGCTCACTCGGGATGAGCTTCTCTAGTTCCATCCATTTGGAAGCAAATTGCATGATTTCTTTGTTTCTGAT
The DNA here is from genome assembly GCA_907164525.1 of Lophiomys imhausi. Classification (NCBI taxonomy): domain Eukaryota; kingdom Metazoa; phylum Chordata; class Mammalia; order Rodentia; family Muridae; genus Lophiomys; species Lophiomys imhausi. Next base: position 61,876 of record CAJQZJ010034361.1, read on the forward strand.
AGTTGAGTAGTATTCCATTGTGTAAATGTACCAAAGTCTTTTTTGTCCATTTGTTGGTTGAGCGATATCTGGGTTATTTCCATTTTCTAGTTATTACAAATAAAGCTGCTATGAACCTAATTGAGGAGATGTCCTTGTGGTTTGGTGAGGAGTCATTTGGCTGTATACCCAGGAGTGTTATGGCTGGGTCTTGAGGTAGAGCTATTCCAAGTTTTCTAAGGTATCGTTGGGACCAAATTCTGACAGAAGATGTTGTCAGGAAAAGTGTAATAAATGATGTAACTTTGATTACTGATAATACTTAAGTGTTTAAGAATGCCTTTTGTGGAAATATGTAAGACTATTACTGAATACTCTCATGGAGGCAAAATAGGTTTAATTTTCAATTTAGACCACTGAAAGATCGCATGGCTCATCCTCTCAGGCAGGTATTGTCTTCAGGAGAAGAGGGAAGATGATTACACAGCAACTTACAGACAGATTTTCAGAGAACTGGACACGAAAAGCTGCATCTGATTTCCTGTTGTGAAAATTCATTTAGATGAGCAGGGTAACTTTGGGTTATTTTAAATTAGTGCCAGAAATCAATACTACTAGTACTATAGAATATATCTGCATATAAAACTGTTCATTAAAGCCAGGCAAGGAGGAAGTTGCTCCTGGGAAGGCCAACTTAGCAATGACACAGAAGTGCATCCCCACCAGCAACTTGTTAATGAATATCCTTGGTTTTCTGGGCCTTGGAAGGACAAGGTGAGGACTTTTTAGTTTTTGGTGACTATTGCGTCCACTGGAATTTTTTTCCCCAGAATCTTCTCTTGTCCTCTTCTTGGTAACTGCAACAAAGAGCAGCTTGGCCGTGGGTGTCTAGTCTTCCAGCAGTGCACGTCCAGTCTGCTGAGGGCTCCTGGAGTAGCCCAACCATCCAACTTAACTCTGTTCTTGCCTCACAAGGCCAAAACATGGTAACAGGAATCTAGCATCTCACTTTCCTCTGAGCAGAAGGACTACCTCCTATTGAGGCTGAGGCATGAGTGTGAGCTTGGCTTCTTCTGGACGCACCATCATGGGTCTACAAGCTCCCCCTGAAGCAGCTGCTTGAGATCAGTGCTGATGGCACAGAGAAGCAAGCAGCCCCAGTGTGATAAACTAGGTTTATAACATCCCAGGGAATAAATATAGAACTAATTGGAGTCTTTAAATTAATATGCACAAACTGAAATGAATTTTCAAAGATATTCCTCTTTTCTTTTTGCCATAATTTAAGCCTTTTTCTGCAGACCAGCATGTACAGCCAACAGAGGGACTTGGTGACAGAAAATAATGATTTCCAAAAATCACACAGAAGAGGCTGTAGAGTTGGCTCAGTGGTTAAGAGCATGTTCTGACTGACGGCTCTTATAGAGGATCCAAGTTCAGTTCCCAGCACCAATGCTGGCCATATTACAATCACTATAACTCCAGCTTCAAGCGACCCAATGCCCTTTTTTGTCCTATGTCCCCTCCTAGGACACCCTTACATAGATGGCATATACATACAGTGACAAGAATACATAAATAAAAAGAAATCTTTTTTTTTTTTTACAAATCACAAAATGCTATTAATTGAACCTCTAGTATGTCAGTTGGCTACTGTAAAACTATCACTACCCCTATTTCATAAATGAGGAGAACAGATCCAGCCTGCCCTAGAGCACTTTGAAGTGGGAGGCTGGGGTGGGCACAAATGACTTTCCCAAGTACCTGGAAAGTATAAAATGAGTATTTCTCAGGGCTGGAGAGATGTCTTGGCAGTTAAGGATACTGACTACTCTTCCAAAGGGCCCGTGTTCAAGTCTCAGCACCCACACAGGTGTCTGTGACTACAGTTCTAGGGGATCTGACACCCTCACACAGACATGAATGCAGATACAACACTAATGCACATAAAATAAACTTAAAACAAAAAAATGAGCATAGCTCTTGTGAGTAGATGAAGTCGTGTAATAGAGCCCCAGCAATCACTGTGCTAGCTGCCTGGCTTTAGTTGAGAGAGTTTGTATTGGTCTATGTTCATGAGTCAAGCAAGCAATGTACGTTCCCTTTAACTTCTTACCTAGACACACATAAACAGGTGATGATACCAGACAAATGTGTATATTCTGTATGGCTTGTTGATGTGTGAGTGTATGTTACGCAAGTGCTCTCACCAGTTTGTTTGATATACAAGGAAGCCAGAGCTGATGTCAGGTCTCTTCCTTTATTGTTCTCCATTTTATTTTTGAGACAGGGTCTCTTACTGAACCTAGAGCTCACCATTTTGGCTAGACTGTCAGGTCAGCAAGCTTCTGGGATCCACTTGTCTCCACATCCAAGAGTTGTGGGGTGACATGTATTGTCACTGTACCCAGCTTCATTACAAGACCCACATATCTTTTTAAGGCCCTGCTAAAAGACCTCCTCTTCTAATCGCCCCATGGCCCATCCTGCTCACAGTTCACTTCTTGCTAGTGGCGCACATATCTCCTTTACATCACATCTGTCCTTAGTTTAGTAATTCTCCTTAAAGAAAAAAATCTTTCCTCAATGGTACTGCAACAACTTGAAAGAGAACACACACTGATAGGTAGATCTGATGTCACATCTCAGCTCTGCCTATTTAGGGTGTAAGACCTTGAGAAGTGACTTAATCTCTTAAGCATAATTCCCCACCTCCATACAGAGAGATAATAACTGAAGCTAGCTACCTTGTATGGCAAGAAGAGGATTCCTGCCTGGCATAACAGTTTAGTTAAGTGTTAAATAATATTAGGTAAACGTGATAGTTAACATAGATTGTCAACTTGAAAGGATTTAGAATCACCAGGAAACACACATCTGGATGTTTCTATGAGGTTGTTCGCAGAAAGGTTCAACTTGGCAGGGAAGAGCTGTTCTAAATGTGGATGGAACCATGCCAATGGCTGGGGTCCTAGACTGAATAAAGAAAGGAAAGGACACCCCCCCTCTCCGCCTCTCTCTCTCTCTTCCTCTCTTTCTCTCTCTCTCCTTCCATCCTTCCCTCCCTCTCCCTTCCTTCTCTTTTCTCTCCCACCTTCCTTCCTTCTCCTTCTTCTTCTTCTCTCTCTCTCTTTCTCTCTCTCCCCTCCTCTTCTTCCCCCTCTCTTCCTCTCTCTTCCTCCTTCTGTCTTTCTTCCTTTTCCTCCCCCTCCTCCTCTCACTCTTGACTACATACATGATGTGCCCAGATACCTCAAGCTTCTGATGGCACCTTTCCCACCATGATGGCCTCCTTAAACCATGAGCAAAAAAACAAACCCTTCATCCCTTACATTGCGTTTTACAGGTGTTTTTTCACAGCCATGTACAAAGTAACACAGGATGCTTATCACCTATAGCCAGTTTTCATGTGTCCCTATCCACCCTATACCACCACTGTGTATCTAGTCCACCTACCAGTCAATCTGTCCATCTATCCTTCTGAGACACTAAATACATACTGGTTTGGGGGATTGCTGAATAATTCATTGGATCATTTAAAGTACACTGGTCAGATTCTGTGCTTGAAGACATAAGTTACTTTTAAATAATTGTTTGTTCTTCATTTTCAAATAGAAAATTGGTAACAGATGGCCCTATTTAGCAAAACTATAATAAAGATCTATATGGTAGTAATACCTTGGGTTCACGAAGCACCTCATATGGAGCACTTCACATGGAGCACCTCACATGCAGTACCTAACATGGAGCACCTCACATAGAGCACCTCACATGGAGCACTTAACATGGAGCACCTCATGTGGAGCACCTCACATGAGCACTTTTCATGGAGTACTTCACATGGAGCACCTCCCATTCACACAGCACACTCACAGCTGTCACATCAGTCCATCTCTCCAGCCTCCTCACCAGATACTCACTGACCTTTTCTCAGTATGGTCTGTGGAGATTCTTAGGCTGGAGAAAGTTCCAGAGCTTTCCCACATACCAGGATGCTGGTTACGATTTCTTAACTCTTATTTCAGTACTCCCTTTAAGGCTCCAGGGCATTTCAAACCATGTGACATCTTTACAAAGAGATGCCTACTTGGCGGAGTGGAAGCCACTTCTGCTTTGTATTCTTTGCTAAAAATGCTTGCATTATCCTCTTAAAGACACAGTGCAGAGCAGACCGCCATGTGGTGTTTAAAGCACTGTTAAGGCAAGTGGAGACCTCAGCTGAGCTCGATTGCATCCTTGTCATTTCCAGGGTCTGAAACTGTTGCTTTCCTATAGGAAAATAAGTGCATACATTCCTGCCTGCCAGGAGTGTGTCACCAAACTGGGCAGAGACAGGTTTTGAATATTGTCTTCCATCCCTTTTCCTACTTGCCTCCAGATGCCCAGCTAGCTACTGGGTTCTTCCTTAGACATAGGAGTCTTCTCATCTCAACAGCTGCTCGTGAGGCTGTCCCCAGTTTTGACTTGTTCAGGATCACAAGCATGATTTTACACAATAGCACATCCCCAGAGAGGATGTAAACCCACTTCATTCCACTCACATCCCACCTCACATGGTAACCACTTCACTTACTGTTTGTTTCCTCTTGGGTGCCTCTACTGTCTAATCTTTCCACCCATAGAATGGAAGCTTCAAGAGTTCCCTACTCATTCTCACTGTGTCACTAGGTCCTGGAGCTGTGGATGACACAAGGAAGCTCTTAAAAATACTTTGAGGAAGAAAAAACAGCCTATAACTTTCCCTGCTAGCATCTATTTGAACGGATTCTAACACAAATTTAAAAGAATAAAAACAGGACAGGTAAAATGGCTGAGCTGCTGAAGGTGCTAGCTATCAAGTTTGACAACCTAAACCAATCCCCAGGCCCCACAGAGTGGAAGCAAAGAAAGTATTCCTGCAAGTTGTCTTCTGACTGGCATGTGTCTCACACACACACACATAAAATAAATGGACTTGATTTTTAAACAATAAAAGAGGCTGGAGATACAGATCAGTGTTAGGTGTTAGCCTAGGCATAAGCAAGGCTTTGGGTTGGATTCCAAGCAGCAGAAGGAAAGAAGGAAGGAAGGAAGGAAGGAAGGAAGGAAGGAAGGAAGGAAGGAA
>CAJQZJ010034361.1:66968-111075 GCA_907164525.1 Lophiomys imhausi
GAAGGAAGGAAGGAAGGAAGGAAGGAAGGAAGGAAGGAAGGAAGGAAGGAAGGAAGGAAGGGAGAGAGGGAAAGAGGAAGGAGGGAGGGATGGATGGAGGGAGGGAGAGAGGGACTGACTCTGTGAGGCCAAAAGAGCCATGATTTCCATTCAGAGAGTGGGCTTCAAAGTCACTGGCACTAATGCCATTCAACTGGTAAGATTTAAGATTTTTTTCTCCTAAGTAATGGCCAGCATTCTCAACCAAGAAGATGCTCATTGTCTACTAGCTAGGGCAATTCTACCAGATATGTGCCTCAGGATAAATGGAAAATGAACAGATGAACTGCCAAGGTTATCATGGTGGTACCTACAATCCCAGCACTTATGGAGGCAAGAGAATCTGGAGTTCATGGCCAGCCTCCATTACATGATGAGTTAAAAGCCAGCCTGAGCTACATGAGACCCTGCAAGGGAGGGGGGGAGGAAAAAAGAAAAGAATAAGGTAGAAAGGGAAGGAGAAAAAAACAGACAGAAGAAAAGAAGATAAAGAAGAAGAAGAAGAAGAAGAAGAAGAAGAAGAAGAAGAAGAAGAAGAAGAAGAAGAAGAAGAAGAAATAGAAGGAAAAAAAAGAAAAGGAAATTAGTGAGGCCCATGAGCCCTGTGACCGGAAGCAGGGGAGCAGGGGACTGGCCCAGAGCAAGAGTGAGGTCAAGACATGTCCAAACCTCAAAAATCTCATCCTGAGACCAGCAGGACTACGACTGTTTCCTCCTTGGTCTGGGCCTGCATTTCCCAGTGCACATAGCCTTGTGACCTCTGCCACCCTTGAGGTGGTCATGTAGCCTAGCGGCCAGGTTACAGGTTAAACTTCCTCTCTGCTTATAAGGTCTTGTCCCGCAAGTACCTAGAATTCCTCTTCATGCAAATAAGGCATTCCTAGCACCTAGGCCCCAGCTAATGACGTATACTCACCACAAAAATCCCCTACCCACTCTCCACGGTTTATATAGCACCTGTTTCCCCCCAATAAAGAAAGCTATTTTACTGAAAACTGTCTCTGGAGAAGGCTGTTTCTCCTACACTCACACTGACCAAGATCCTGCCTAACCTGCCCACCCTGGCTAAGCTTCACTCCCTCCAGTACAGCCTGGTGCACAACATGCCTAGATATCCTGAAGGAAAAAAACAGATCTGGGGTGGCAGAAGTCCACATTATTTCTCAGGTTTCTGCATGTAGGACAGTACATTGCAACATGAAGTAGGAGAACTATCTGACAGCCCCTAATCTGACACTAGCTACATACCACCAGCTATGAAGTGTTCTTGCTAAAAATATTCAACCTCAATAAAATCATGAAGGACACTCTACAAGGCAGCTGCCCAGGGTTACTTGAATGTTTAAAGTTAATGTCAGGAAAAATAAAAGACCAGAGGATTCTTCTAGATTTTTTTTAAAAAGTTACAGGATTATAAAGGGAGGAGGGGACCCTAAAATTAAGAAACAGGGAATCGAATATCAACTGAATCACAAAGTCTCACTAGCTCTACTCTTTGGCTGGCAAGGTAACATCCAATTGATCATTATTCACTAGTAATGGTGGTCACTATGCATTCCTATGTCTATAATGTCTGCTTGTTATATGTATCTGTCACAGTAAAAGCTGGATCCTAAGCTCAATAGGACTTGCCCTCCACAGGCTATTTTTAATACTAATAGGAAAAGATGAGGTTTATAATATTTTTATTACGTTTATTTATTACTTCAAGTTTCATCTCCATAACCACCCGCTCCCTCCACCCTTCTCTGTCCCACACTCTCCCCCCTCCCCCTTCTCCCACCTATCCTACTCCTTCAGTTTGGGGTGCCCCTACATATCAGCCCCCCTCAGTTTAGCAGTCATATGAGGGCTAAGAGCTTCCTCTTGCACTGGGGGCCTACATGGCAGCTCCACTAGAGCAAAGTGTCCCACTAACAGGTAACAAAGTCTATGTTCCTGTTCCTTTCTGTCTGTTGGTTGTAGGATAGTTATCCTGTACTATATGACTAAAATCCAGTTATAAGTGAACACATGTCATGTGCATCTTTCTGGGTCTGGGTTAGCTCACTCAGGATGAGCTTTTCTAGATCCATCCATTTGGCAGCAAATTGCATGATTTCCTTGTTTCTGAGAGCTGAGTAGTATTCCATTGTATAAACATACCACAATTTTTTATCCACTCTTTAGTTGAGGGACATCTGGGTTGTTTCCAGTTTCTAGCTATTACAAATAAGGCTGCTATGAACATAGATGAGGAGATGTCCTTGTGGTTTGGTGAGGAATCATTTGGATGTATGCCTAGGAGTGGTATGGCTGGTTCTTGAGGTAGAGCTATTCCAAGTTTTCTAAGATATTGCCAGATTGATTTCCATAGTGGTTGTACAAGTTTTCGCTCCCACCAGCAATGGAGGAGGGTTCCCCTTTCTCCAAACCCTCACCAGAATGTGCTGTCATTTGAGTTTTTGATCTTAGCCATTCTGACAGGTATGAGATGGAATCTCAGAGTCATCTTGAGTTGCATTTCTCTGATGATTAAGGATGTTGAGCATTTCTTCAAGTGAGACAGGGTTTATAAATGCTTTTTTCTTTTTACAATATGATCATGGAAACTGTGCCTGCCTTTTGTGAATTACGTTATAGTTCCCCTTCAAAATAACATTTCATGAAGTTCTTATTAAAAGCTTCCTCAGCCACTAATTTATTAATTCTTTGACACTAAGAATGACATTTGGATGATCTTTCACCCCCTATGAGGCTGCCTAACAATGACTCACACAGAGTACATAGCTAGTAAACAGCTGTTGAATTGTTAAAATTATACTAATGTAGATAAAGCATGACTAAGTCTTTGAATTTTGTTTTGTTTTGTTTTTCGAGACAGGGTTTCTCTGTAACTGCCCTGGCTGTCCTGGACTCACTTTATAGACCAGGTTGGCCTTGAACTCACAGAGATCCGCCAGCCTCTGCCTCCCAAGTGCTGGGATTAAAGGCGGCGTGTGCCACTACACCCAGCAGTCTTTGAATTTTTAAGTTGCCCTAAATACCTCTATGCTATGAAGTATAATAAGGAACTAATATATTTGGGATTTTGTAACTCAGATTCTTCTGAAAAACATTTCATAAGATTCTTAAAAATAAAAGTACACTTCACAAGTCAAAAAAAATCTGGAGAAATGGGAAAATTGAGGTACACTTTCCACACACAAAAGCTTCAATTAAGTGATCAGGTGAGTGGGCATCCTGCTTCCCTTCAAGATGAGATGGCATGCACAGCATTTACTGAAAGCCCTTGAATGGTCCCTTCCGTCACTTCCAATGAGCCGTGCGCCACCAAGTTGCTGGGCAGATCATGCTTGCATCATGATTTACAACAAATTTCTCTGTCCTCTGTCTTTCAACTCTTCAAGGACAACTCTTACAGTTACTTATTTGAAGGACGGCCGAATTGATTTCAGTATTGTGAAAGGCATCCTCTCATAGTAATATCATAATTTCTTTCCACTTTTCAATTTCTACTGTTTCCATTTTTATCTGCAAATCTTGGCCTTTCACAGTGCCAGGATCATCAAGCTCTTCGCAGTCTACCTCAATGTAGCGAACACTGCGCATTGCCTTTCATCATGCACCAGCACCCTCTGTGACAATGCCCAAGAACACTAAGAATGGGGCCTCATCCCTCCACCTTCCTACAACCTAAGTGCTCTGCAAGGCAAAGTTTCACCAAGGCATTCCTTACACTCTGACCTAGTTTTGCATTGTCAATCAGAGTAGATTCAGCCAGCAGCAAACAACATAGTGAGTGTCTCTAATGTGGACAACTGAACAGGTCTCTGAGAACTGCTCCTGCTTGAGAGGTTCCTAAGGCACAGCCTGGGAGAAAACAATCACACATCTGATCCTGGTCCAGCTACCCCCCCAGCAGAATTACCTAGGAAGGAAATGCAAGTTTCCTCACTTCTGAAACAAAACAAACTAATTTTCTCACTTGATGTATTTGGGATACTCTGGCAATTTGGAAAGTTTTATAAAGTGTTCATAAATCCTAGAAGATTCAGGGATGGGAGGTTTAGGAGCATGACAAAGCATGTGTTTAGCATGTAGCATGCTCAAGAAGAAGAGGGAGGAGGAGGAGGAGGAGGAGGAGGAGGAGGAGGAGGAGGAGGAGAAAGAAGAAAAATAGGAGGAGAAACAACATTTAAGAGACTAAAACATGAGCCAAAACACAAGATACACAACCCAACCCCCTCTCCAAAAACTGTCTATGTGAAAAGTTGTACTCAGATATTCTTAGAAAAAAACATTAGTAATTCCCAAAGAACAGAAATAGCCCAGTTTCCAGCAGCTGATGGAGAGGTAAACAAATACTAACATTTCCATATAGTGAACTATTACTCCACCATAAAAGTTCTGAAAAACACAAGTACTGCAACCCTGTGGATGAACTTTGTAAACATGATAAATAAAAGAAACCAGACTTATTTCACATATTAGATGACTTTATTTGTACCAAATGTCTAGAACAGGGAAATATATACAGATGAAAAGTGGATTCATGATACTGGAGAAATGGTTAAAAGCAAGCACTGCTATTGCAGAAGACTTGAATTAAATTCTCAGCACCTATCAAATGTTGCTTCAGCTCCAAGGGATCTAATGCCCTCTTCTGGCCACCTCAGAAACCTGAATTCATGTACACAAACCCCTACACAAATACAAATATACACATAATTAAAATTAAAATCTTTTTAAAAGAACATTAGTGGTTGCTTACGGGTATTTTTGAGGAGGTGTAGAAAGAAATGGAAGAAGGATATAACCAAAAGCTCATCAACTATTAAGCAGATAAACAAAATGTGGAATATTATCCTATCATATAAAGGATATAGTGTATATACTAGTCTGCTGACATAGCAAATATTACAGCAAGGGTGGCTTATACAATGGACTTAATTGCCTCACAGTCTGGAAGACTACAAGTACTGATCAAGGTTGGCAGAGTCAGAGCCTCGTGCAGGCTCTCTTCCTAGGTGGAAGGCAGCCACCTACCGCTGTGTGCTCCTGTGGTAGAGAGAGCAAACTCTCTGGTATCTCTCCCTATACTTACATCAGCCCCACTAGAAAAGGGCCCATCCTTATGACCTCCTCAAATACCTCCAAATATAACCACAGTAAAGTTCAGAAGACAATATAGGGATGGCAAACATCACATAGTCCACAACAAGTTACTGAGTGGCCCATGAATCCCAAGTACCGTATAACTGAGAGGAGTACCACACAGGATACTGCCTATTTCCATGAAGTGCTTGTATAGCATCCAAATCTAGGGATACAGATGAAGGAATACTCCTGGTTGTCTAGGGCTGGAGTGGAAGGGAACCAGTCAAATGGGTGACCACTGCTACTCGGTCTGTAGTTTGGGGGTGTGATGAAAAACATTCCAAAATTTATTTGATGATGGTTGAACAGCTCTGTAAAAAGACTGTAGATTCTGTAAAAAGATCCAGTAAATCGCATCATCCGAGTGGGTAAGTTTCGTGTTGTCTAAATAAAGCTTTTAAAATGGTAAGTGGATGATGTGCAAGGTGACCTGCCTGAGGGTGTGAGTACAAAGCCGTTTGGAAGGAAGCCCTGGGTTTGTCCATCAGCTGTAGAGGCCAAAGCCAGGCTCTTCTACAGGTTCCCAAACCCAGAAGTCTAGTAGAGGTCTGCAGTCTCTCAGTTTGCAGGAAACTGAAGTGATGGATTTCACAGTGCCCAATGTGTCCAATCTTGGACAGATGGTCAATATTTAACGACATGAGGACATATATAGACTACAGTTTTCTAAAGTGAACCAGATCCAAAGCTGAGATCTCAGTGCAGGGAAGATGGCTCCAAGGTACCTACTGCTAAGCCCAACAGCACGACTTCAGTTCCCAACACTTACATGGTAGAGAGAGAAAACCAACCTCTGAAAGTTGTCCTCTGGCATCCACCCATTTATTGTGGAGCATGCACACACACAAACGTACACCCTCAAATAAATAAATAAATGCAAGTCTGTTACAACCATTAGTACAAGTTTGGAAGCACTCACTGCTACTTTCCAGCAGATCCAGGGCCACTTACCAGGATGCTTGCTGCACCACCAAGGTGGTTATAACTCAAAGACTTTAAAAACATTACAGCTTTTTGCATATTGGCCTCCATTCGATAACTACAGCCGATTTCCAGGGGGTCAGAATACTTTGAAGACTTTTGACAAGAGCAGGCCCTCACTACCTACTACTGATTATCCACCCCATACCTCCTTATAAAGACAGTCACCTCAACCCTCATTAGGTGAGTGTTGGTGAGATCAATCAATTCATCTCTTGGTCTCTGGGAACACACAGAAGGAAGAGGGGTGGGAGGTACATTTGACTATCCTACTCTCCCAGCATGTCTAAGGCAAACTCCAATCCAAAACCCATGGTAGGAACTCAGGGTCAAGAATGTGGGGTAAGAGTTCTCTTCCCAGCTCTGCTGTGGAACAACCACACAAACTAAACCTGCCTCCATGTGCCTGCTGTCATGACAAAGAAATGGAGGGCTAGGCTAGTCAGTAAAACTGGGAAGAGCCTCCAGAACTGAGGACAACAGTCCACATACAATAATTGTATGCTGTTCTGATTTGGTTTCTATTTCTATGGTTAATATCATGACCAAAAACAACTTACGGAAGAAAATGATTTATTTGGCTTATACCTCCACGTCGCCATCTCTCCCTGAGGAAGGTCAGGAAAGAAGCTCAAACAGAAACCATGGAGCGACGCTGGCTCCTGATCCACATACTGCCTCATGCTCAGCTGGCTTTTTTATACATCCCACATCCACCTGCCTGTGGACAGTCCCACCAACAGTGGGTGAGCTTTTCCACATCCATCACCAGTCAAGACAGTCTCTCACAGACATGGATGCAGGGCAGTCTTATCTGGGGACTTACTCAGTTGAGGTCCCGTCTTTCCAGATGACCAGGACCCATAAACTGCCAGTTCCAGTTCTCATTGGAAACTAGTGAAATGGCTGAGGCCTTAAACGTGATGCAGAACCTGTGCCCTGCCAACACGTCTTTCCAGAATGTTCTGTAGCCTGCCTTCACGCTTGATGATCCGAGTAGAATGTGTGAGACCCACAAAGCAGAAGGAAATAACTGACTCACAAGTTGTCCTCTGGCCTGCATGCATGTGTGTGTGTGTCCACGCACACGCGCACACACACACACACACACACACACACACACACACACACAAATAAACTCTAAATATTTATTGTCTTTGAATAAGCAATGTCCCCCAAAGGTTCACCTATTTAAATACTTGGTCCCCAGCTGGTGACACTGTTTGGGCAGGTTATGCAACCATTAGGAGGTAAAGCCTTGTTGGAGGAAGTACGGCACTAAGGGTGAGCTCATTCTGGCCTTGAATGAAAAGGACTGGGCTCTCCACATATTAACACCTCATATGCCCCTGGCTTTGGCAGTTGAAACCTCTGTAACCTTAGCATCTTCATATGCACAAATGAGAACTCTGGACAAAGCAGGCCATCTGCTTAGCTCATCCTGTATCCACGCCAATAAAAACATGTGATTCTGTCATCTAAGTACAGGCTTAACCTGCCTATGTTACCATAAGCTGCCATGGCTACCATTACCAATGCCTTAGCCAATGAGTAAATGAGCCCTTGTATGACAATGTGTCAGCATGTGAACGATATTTTTATTGCACAGCTATAAAAGCCTGGGCACACAGTACCAAGAAGAGGAAACGACCACAGTCGCTGGAATTCTTTAAAGTCAAACTCATCAATTCACATAAGCTAACAGGATGAATTTCAGTGCACCCCCAATTAATACATGATTAATGTGTGTGTGTTTGAAAAATCGGTGAAATTAATGTTTCTTTTTAATATGCGTAAGCCAATTTTAAAAACTATAATTTAAATAACTTCACAAATGTCAAAAACCTGGTATGTATACTAATAATTCTGAACTAAATGGATGCTGGTAATATAAATAGTAACACTAGTTCACATCTATACAAGTGCCAACTATATAGTGTCTTTAGCTACTTTTAAAGAGAAGTATACATACCTACTATCTACAAACTACAAAAAATACAAATTCAAAAAATGTATTACCTATACCATGTAGTATTTACCCTTTAACAGTTCACTGGTAACTTTTTCCAGATTTAAAAGAAAAGTTTGTAAACTCTGTCTTCTCTAAACTCTTCCAAGAATCCCCTGGCTCCTGTCCACTAACCCCTCTGGCCACCCACTCTTCCCTACGCCTCACCCCAGCACTATCAAGTGTTTTCTGTTTCCAGGCAGGACCGCAGGCTTCTGAAGACCAGCCACAGGTACAGGAAGCTGGGGGGGGGGGAGGCAAAGGTCACTGAAGGTCAATCGACACAGAATAGAATCCAGATGCTGGCTGTTACCTGGAAGACTCACTCACTAAGGAATGAAGACAATTAGCAAGCAGTCAAACAAATGGAAAACACATGCAAGGTCTTCAAAGGTAAGTAGAAATGACCATGACCACTCCTAGACCACAAACAACACAGAGGGATACAGTATATAGAGTCAGCAGCCAGACTAAAAGGTCTCAAAGACACCAGCCATTGCTGAAGTCTCTGTTGGTGGCGTCATTATTATAATGAGTCTCAAGCATGTCAAGGATCCTGCTGGTGACTGGAGGTTTGACTCAGAGTACTTCCTCAGCATTGGGAGGCGCTGGCTTCCATCTCCAGCAACAACTAGCAGCAAGTGGAATCCTGCTCTTGACCTCCCACATCTTCAGTGGTAAGACTGCCCAGGTTTGCCTACTTGATGCCTTTGCTGCCATCCCAAAACCCACTCACCTCCTCTCCATCTCAGCAAAAAGAAAAAAAAAAAACTTATTTCTTTACAGAGAAGAAATGGAGGCACCAGACAGAAACCTCACACATTGTCTTTCCCCCTTTTTTTTTCAAGTAATTCATACTTGTTTTGCTAATAAGTTATTTTGTCTGCTTTTACCAAAGTAAATCAGACCTTCCACAATGCCATGTTATACTCCATAAATGTAGACACTCATTATTTATCAAAGAAAAGTGAAAGAAGGAGGACTGGAAAGAAAGGAGAAAGGAGACTAAGCACGCACTAAAGCCAAAATGTTAACAAATAAATCCAGATAAAATGCCAATATAACTTCTGATAGAAAAGCATGCTGCTAGCTGCCATGATAGACCTACTTACAACTGCAGCACTTTGGAGACTGAAACAGGAGAATAGCCGAAAGTTCAAGACCAGCCTGGTTACCTAAGGAGATCCTTTCCAAAATTACATAATATTAAAATTAAATCATTCTCCTTTTAATTTCAGTTATCACTTTCCTCTCTGCCTTCCCTCTTCTTTGTGAAAAGTCATTTCTGGCTTCTAATCTCAAAGCCTCTGACTGTGGTCCCCTCTCCTTGGGTCCATTCATCAGGCTCCTCAATCTAAACAGCTTGTGCAAGTTTACCAGCCTTATGAACAGTGAATGAAGTAAGTAAGGCACCGAACAAATGGAGAGCAAGGTCTTCAAGGGTAAGTAGAAATGGCCATGACTGCTCCTAGACCACAGACAAGACAGAGGGACACAGTATACAGCCTTAGGAGCCAGGCATTAAATGGTCTCTTTGCCTCTTCAGTTCTTGGTTTCCTTAGCTAGATACAGAGGAGTGCAAGGCACACCACTCAAGGTGGCTGTTAGATAAATACAGCACTACCCAGGGTGCCTGCTGGACTCATGCATGAGCACTAAGTTACAGCTGAAGCTCCGGGTACCAGGGCATAGCTGGGCATTGACACATGACAGCTATGTCCTGGACATAGCTTCAGAGGGCTGGAAGGACTTGGAAAGTCCTTACCACAAAGAAATGATAAGCACAGAAGGGAACAAAGGTTTAGGCGTTACACAGTGTCTGCCACTCGTTACACAGTGTCTGCCACTCGTTACACAGTGTCTGCCACTCTTAGCATTATATAGAACCGTGTTGGTGTGGGTTTTGCCCATTAGTTTAAAAACAAACATGGGGGAAGTGGAGAGACAGCTCAACGGTTAATAGCATGTACTCCTCTTGAAGAAGATCAGCATGAGATTCCCAACGTCAACAGGCTCACAGCTGCCTGTAACTCCAGTTCTAGGAGGGTCCGACAGCTCTGCCCCCACCCCAGGGCACCTGCCTTTCTGTGCACATACCCCTACAGACACACATAGGTGCATACGCACGTATTTTTAAAAATAATAATAAGACTGCAAGTATGAAAATATTGAATCATTATTTAAGTTAAAATTTCAACTTAAGGTACGGTGTCATTGTTAGCATCGTGTTAAAGTACAGGCCATCTAGTAACTGCCTAACAAGCAGTAGCTCTTAACACACCCGAAGAGAGGTCTCCCTTTGCTACCATATCCATGTTCATTCCCACGAATTAACTTCTAAGACGTGTTTTAGCCACTGAAAGTAAAGTCACGAACAAAATCAAGCAGAAGATTCTTACTCTCCCAGAGTTTACGCCTACAAGGCAGAGACAGGCAGTGGAACACGCAAAGCTAAACACACAGTGTTGAAGGTGTCCTGTGGAGCTGCAATTTACAAAGAGTGTCCCTGGGAGGCCTTCTATAACGGACAATAAAGACCCTGCATAACTGAGAAACCATGTAGCTGTTTGCAGAAGTGCATTCTGGGAAAAGCTGGAGCAGAACATCCTGGACTGTCTGAAGAATAAGGGCGGCAATGTGTGCTGCTGAGCTGGGGGAATGGTTTGGATCTGACCTGACAAGGCTTTATGGACCACTGGTAAGGAATCTGGCACTGGGGTCCTTTGTGATGGGCTCAGTGGGTAAAAGTCCATTTACTTGGTGAATAATGGAATCCCTGGTAGATTGTATGCAACTGTATCAATTTCATCATCCAATTTAAGCTTATGAGAACCACTCCAAAGACTGTTGAGAATACACTTGGCATCAAGGAAGGAGGAGGAGGATCGGCTGGAAATCTGGTGTCAATCATTCATTCGGGACAGAAGAGGGCAGTGGCCTGTTGATAAAAGCAGAAGCAGTTGCATCCTGAGTTCATGTTTCACAGGAGTATGGTACCAACGGGATTTTGCAATGGATCCAATGGTTAGAGCACAAAACAGATGGAGCCAAAGATAGCTCTGAAGGATTTGGCATTGAGGAAGAAGAGGAGCCCTTCACTGGAATAGCAAGACAGCAGGGTAAGGCCTTATCTCCCCTGTCACAGCTTCCTGTCACTATCTGTCAGCGCCAAAGGTCCTGCCCACTTTCAGAATAAAAATGAGCCAGTGACCGAAATGCCCCAAACACCCCCACGACCAGACACTTGGCCTTCCTGAACTACTTCTGGGTAACTACTGCTTTTGCTTCCGTAGGACTAGACCCACCCCACTCCTTCCTCCCAGGAACACTCCTGCAGGACAAAGGGAGCACTCCAGCCACCCCTCTAATGCACACTATTCTCTGCTGCAGCTGTACTTACCTCTATAGACAATTTCCCTCCTCAAGTTCTTCTCATAATACAATCTAATATGTCAATTTACTGTGTTCCTTCCTGCCACAGCTTGTTTTTATTTTCTTTGTTTCTCCTTCCCTCTCTTCTCTTAGGCATTACATCCTTTGAACTCCCCTCTGCCTCTAGGCTACATGGCCAGGGTTCTACACCCAGGATCTCCCCCGATTTCTGAAACAGCAACTCCAGCATCCATATCAGTGGACAAATTCGTGGGTCAGCCAGTCTGTCAACCACTGTGCTTCTGAAATTCTGGTGCCACCTGTGTCCTGAGCTCCAGCTCTCCAGCTACACCCGCAAGCCACACATCTGTGGCCCTCCTGGCAAGTGTACCACGCCTAAGCTATGTGCTCTGTCTTCATGGTCCCTCCACAGCAAACTGCTTTATTTAAATGGCCCTCACAGGAAGAGTGTGATAGTCACGAATGGAAACCAAGTCAGGAAGTTCTTCAAAAACATCCAAAAGTAGAACTACCAAATGATCCCACAATACACAACCTCTGAGAATATACATGCCCTTCAGAAACTCAATGATTACTAGCCTGTCCCATCTTATCTTCTCCTAATGTCCAGCCAAAAGCACACTTTTCTCTCTAGGGTCTTGTTGTTCCTCCAACAGGCCTTTTGCAGCCACTCCTCCACACCCTTGCCACATAGTTCCCTCTGGTTGTTGACTCCTCCGGTTCTCCCTCTCTCTCCCGTGCCAACCACAGATCAAAGTCCAGCTTAAAGCTTGCCTTTCCCAGGAAGTTGTCCACACGCTCATCCCAAGCAGGACTGCTGCACAGCTTTCCCCTACACACCCAGAACTCACTGTCCTTATCACCCCTGTGTGACCTACAACACTGATTATCAAACCATGGTCTTGAGAGCAGAGAATCAGCAATATTTTGTGCAAATGCAAGTTCCCGGTCCCCACACTAGACCTGCTGACTCTGAATCATCAATCCGATCTGAGAAGCTGACCAGGTAAGACTATCCCATGCTCACAGTCAAGAAGGACTAACTTAGAAGCCCCTGCCTCACAAGCTTTGTCTCACCAGACAGACAATATGCACAATGCCAACTGTGTTATCTATGACATGGCTGTTCTTTGGAAAACCGGCTGTACAGATGTTGTTTTCAGCAATTTCATCAAAATCAACACCAAGTGAATTTTACCTCCAAACTTTCATTTTGAAAAACAAAACAAGAAGCCATTACACTAAATAACAAAAGCACTTGCTTTTACCTGGAGTCAACAAAAAACAAGTTAACATTGTTTTAATCAAAAGATCATTTAAGCATTAAGTTAATAATAATTAGTCTTAATTAATAATAAATAATTTACTACTATTTAAATTAGAAGAGACTCTTCTTTTGTATTTCCTTTATGTTTCAACTTTACGGAAATAGTTGTGACATTTTTCAGGCAATGTTTAAATGATAAATACAAAAGAAGGCATCTAACTAAAAAAATGCCTCTAAAAAGACTAGACCTTAAGCTTAAGTGAGGAATAAGATCCAAGCCACACTGAACTCAACATCATGCTTCTAGGGTCAAGAAGATCTACACTTAGAACAGCCTCTGTTTGGATCTTGAGGATTTCTCAGAGGCCCAGTCCTTCACTTGGAAGCCTTTAAAAGGTGTGGCCTGGGGAGAGGCCATAAACCCAAGCCACTTACTTCCTTCTTTTCAGTTCTAGTCATTCAGATGAATGAACTTGTCCTCCCCACCCTTATGCCCTGCCAGGATGGCAAATACTCACCACATACTCCAAAGCAACAAAGTCAGTGAATCAGAGGTGGAAGTCCCCGAACCCGGAAATCAAGACTCAGAAGTAGAAATCTGTGAACCAGGAAGTCAAGGCAGACCCTGTCTCTCCACCACTCAGTTATTCCAGATATTTGCTACAGGAACAGAAAGCTGACACCATCTCCACTCTGCTCGTTTGCCTCTTTCAACTACTATATTTAAGAAAAATTCAATCACAATTGCCCCCGAACTACATCATCTCAAGGGAACAAGAATGAGCTACATGGAAAATGTGTTGGAAATGTGTGTTTCCTGTATTTCCCATTCCTCTCATCTACTACAGGCAGAACACAGTAGTAATTACTGTTGGGGGTCCCACATAACAGGCTCCCATGTTTTTTAAACATCTTTTCATATTTTATTGCCTAAATGCCCAAGGTTCCATATAAGGACTCCTTCCTTCAATATAGTTGTCTTATTTAATGAATAAAGAAATGAAACAGGAATGCCAAAAAGTGACCAGAAGTCCCCTCAAAATAGGGGTTGTGTATACTTTTTGACACTAACTACCTGCTATTCTAATATATTAACTTTTAAAATATTAAAGGGTGTGCTTTTGTCATATAAAAGCACAGTGTTGCAACTTACTTCCACCTCTAAGAGAAGCTTTGTCGCTGCTGTCTTTTTTTTTTTTACATGTGTCATTTATTCAGTCTGAACAACCCCTCCATGAGAAGAGTGAAATCTTTACTCCCTAGACCAACAGGGTGCCGGAGAGAACAGACTTCCAAATGTTGGGATTACAAGTGTTCACCACCGAATCTGGTGACACCCCTAAGAAGGGGTCCTGGGGTATATAACTGAGCAGGTTGGGCAAGCCTTGGGGGGCAAGCCGGTAAGCATTGTTCCTCCATGGTTTCTCCTTCAGTTCCCGATTCCAGGCCCCTGACTCGGTTCCTGCCATGGCATTCTTCAATAATGGGTACTGTGACTCAGGGTATATAACCCTTTCCTCCCCAAGTTGCTTGTGGCCATGGTGTTTATCACAGCAGTAAAAACTGACTAAGACATTTGCTAACAACACTCATCAATAAAATAATGGAATCATTATTTTGGCATGGTTTACTCTACTTTCTCCCTGCTGGGAGATCTACTTCCCCTGAGCATGTTGGAGGAATGAACACTGAAATGAAATTCAGAGCTCAGCTAACAGGTAAAGGGATAAAGGACTGGTGGTGTGGCTCAGCATACTGCTGGCAAACCTAACAATCTGAGATCCATCACCAGGCTTCAGGGGGATGGAGAGAATCAACTCCACAAGCTGTTCTCTGGCTCCACATGTGGGCTGTGTGTGGCACGCATACATGTTTATAAACACAAAACACTGTAAACAAACAGATTTTTTTTTAACAAAATGGGGGTGGAGGGGACTGTGGACCAGCCCAGTCTGGTGAACCCTCCTGACTTGAATGGCCTTAGCAGACCCCGCCTCCAGGCTTAGCCTGGGGCCCAGGACTGTAGGCTGACTCTGTGACAAAGTAACTCTCACCGACTTATCTACAGATGGAAATTATTACAGGGATCCATAACTGGCCAAAAACAGAGAATAGGAGGCTGTGGGGTGCTCAAATTCCATTACTACATCTGCAACACAACCCCTATACTGAAGCCAGTGTGAGAATCAGGGAGGGGGCAGAATGGCAGAACCAAAGGATCTGGACACCTGTTGCTAGGAATATCCCTGAGGCGTGACAAGGAAAGCTGTGAGAAATCGAAACAATACTGCTGGCTGTAAAACCAGTCTAATGGCAACAACAGTTAACATGCCCATGTGAAGAGTGAAAATTCCACAGGTCTCACTCCTAGATGAAAAGCGACAGGTGGTGGCCCACGCCTTTAATCCCAGCACTCAGGAGGCAGGGGCTGGTGGGTCTCTGAGAGGCTGGTCTACAGAGTGAGTTCCAGGACAGCCAGAGCTGCTACACAGAGAAACTGTCTCGAAAAACAAACAAAACAAAGCAGAAACAACAACAAAGTTACAAGTGGATAACGGCTGCTGAGAGAGAGACCATCTCCTGCACAGGCTTCCAATCTCAAGCAGCCAGCGGTGGACACACATACAAAAAAATTTTATTTTTTTAAAAGAGAAATGCTGGCACTGATTTTATTGACCATTATAATTTATCTGCCTAATGGCAAGCACTGTCCTGTGACACAGATTTTTAATTAATTCAGAAACCTTGTGGCTAAAATATTATTAGCTTCATTGCACAGGTATAAAAAAAGCCAAGAGATTTTATAAAACTAGTTGCAGGCTGTAAAGCCAGTGGGCCGGGGGTTTTCAAACTTCCTAATGCTGTGACCCTTTAATACAGTTCCTCATGTTGTAGCAACCCCCAACCATAATGTTACTTTGTTGATACTTTGTAACGGTAATTTTGCTGTTATGAATCATAATGTAAATATCTGATACGTGACCCACAAAGCAGTCAGGACCCAGAGGTTGAAAACCACTGCAGTGAGCTATAATGCTCATACTAAGATCCAGGGAGCCCCACTTTGATGGACCCTCTAAATCATTCTGCAATCTGGGCCTTTGAAAAGAAATGAGATCAGCTACAAGTTCACAAAGGAGCGCAAATTATCTCATGGTTAAAAAAAAAAAAAGAGCTGAATTCACTGTCAAGCTGTCACCTGGAGAAGCCTGATGGCAGTGCCATCATTAGCTATCTACCTTCCTGGCTTTGAAAGGCCTGGGAACACATTGAAGAGGAGCTACTTCGGGCACAAATCTGCATCAGAAGGCTGTGTGCTGACCTCAACCTTCCTCTCTTGATTCTCACCTGAGCCCTTGCTTCACTATCCAAGCTGGATCACTTAGAGAGGTTGCCCCTAATCTCAAATCTCCCAAAATAATGATGTAAGTGCATCCACTTCCATGCCAGCTCCCACTCCTTTCGTTAGCTCTCCAAAACCCATAAAAGCTCAGATTCTATGAATCCCAAGCTTATAGGGAAATCTTTATTCATTAATACCTGAGAAAGGAGTCGATTTAATACATTTGATTTTCAAAGATTCTACCCAGTGAAGCCGCAGTTGATTGCAGTCATAGTTGAGTACTGAGAATCTCAGGCCTCTCTCTGCATTTAGGAGGAGGAGGCTTAACGAGGGGACCCGGAGGACACATACAAAGCATGATGGGAGATTTCCTCACTGAATGGTATTTTGAAGACGTATTACAAATGCTTCTACCACCCTGCCCTGTCCCAAGAATCTTACTAAACTGCCCAGCCATCTCCCCCTACAGGCGGAGAGAGCCCACAGAGTGTTGTATACTCTCACTTAAGCCTACCAAAGCCTGGAAGCTACAAATGAAAGAAATACACTAATGTCCTCATAGGTAAGGGAAAGGGGATCTTCCCTCAGCCCGAGATCTGCTTCATAGCTAAACCAGCAACTGTCACTGTGATGCTCTAAGTCTGCAGCTCTGTGCACTCAGACACCACTGCCAAGAACAACAAGGTAGATAGATCTCTCCTGTCCCACAACACACCAGCCTCAGGCAGGTCTACCTCCCATAGCAACCAGGAGGTGACAGTGATCCAGTGCATCTTTGAAACCACCACCCCTGCTTGTATCTGAAACCTCCAAGCCATCGCTGTCCACACTAGCCCCATCTTTGAACTTCATTTGAAGAATTGCATTAGAGGAGCACCGCCCATCTCTCTCATATACTTCTAAGAACCATACCTTCGAAGGTTCCAGATGACTTCTTTTAGGAAAGTTCTGGGTGCCTACAGTGTGCTCTCATGACAGACGCAAAGGAAGTCACAGGTTTGAGGCTAGCTAATTGGCCATCTACTATCTATACCCTGAGGGGGTCACAGGGTGGCCTGTTCTTTATGTTCTTTATGCTGTCTTCCTGCTCCTTATGGGTCTGGGAAAGCTGCACTTCCAGCAAGGTCTTGGAGAATCCAATGAACACTGTGGCATCCCAACTCACTCACAGGGTCTTGTCCCATACAACCATCTACCAATGATCTCTTTTATGAACCCCATACTGAAGTTTACAGGATGCTGGGTTAATGAACTTCCATGCAATCTCAAGAGAAAACAGGCACAGCAGGCAGGCCAGTTCAGTACCCAAAGAACCCTTTCTGTTTCTTCTCACTGACATGCAAAGCCTAGGAAGTTTCTACAGTGCCAAGAATGATGCCCAGCGCTGTTTTCCCATTTCTCGGGAGTCCCCCACACTGTGTCATAGTCTGGTTTTATGAGATCACAATCCTTCCTTTTAAAGGTAAAGACCACATGCCATTTTACAACAATGCCCCCTCCACTTGTTGCTTAACAGGATGAACAATGCAACTGGGATGACACAAGAAGGTCCCCACAGTGGACCGTGTACTGGACAAAAGATGGAACACACAGATGTCAGCACATGCTAACCCTGCCCTTTGGTATCTCATCATTAAAATCATGAACAGATATGTGGTCAAATGATTTTAAAATGAGAGACTTGGGTGTCACAGAGAAAAAAAAATAGAGCAAGACAGAAGTATAGTCTAATATTATCCGAGAAATCAGAGTGAGGTTGTGGCTGCAGCTGAGATGGTCTTGATAAAGACTCTCTAAGTCACAGAAAGTTTATGCATGAATCAGGGTCTGAAGCCCGGGTGTAGAACTGACTACATCACAGTTTCATCCTTGTTGGGGTAGATCAGCATTCTGGCCACATATTCCAGGGCTCAATCCCAACCTAATTTGAGCTCCAAAAGTGTAGGTCCAAATCAAAATTCCAGAGGTCCAAATCCCTCCTAACCTAAGAACACACTTCCCTGGAGTGCAGACCATAGTTCTAACACTAAAAAGGTGTCCACTATGTAATTGGAAAGTGAGGTATAACAATAACACAAGACTTTTCACTTTACCGTTGATCGTAATAGACTTTAAAACCATACGAGCCCAAGTTCAAAACTAGGGTCTATCATTTTGGAGAGCCCTGTCTCTACATCTGTAAAATTACAATAGTACATCATTACAAACTTTGCCTGAAATAAGATAACCTGACAGTTATTAAAATGGTTAGTCCAGTGCTTGTCGTATAGAAAATGGATATAAAATATTTGTACCTTTTATAACATATATAATATTATAAATATCATGTGGAATATTATAACATAAATAAAGCTGCTGCTAAGTTATTACTACTGTAGTAATATAAGTATTGCTATCATTACTTTTACTATATAAATTACAGATCATGTGACTACAGTCACGTGTTCCTGTGACCTAAGGCCAGTAAAGCTGAGGACCAACCCCAGGATCAGAGATTACTCCATGGAAGCACTCACTACCTTACCCTAACTGGGGCCCCAGGCCCTTGACTGCCCCTGGCACAAAGAGCCTCTAGGATCTCTGCTAATTTGATGAATCTTCTGCCATGTGTCCTCACTACAACAAAGTAGGAAGCAAGCTCTTCCTGCCTCTGCAGGATCCCCATACTGTGCAGGCAGCTCCATGTCTGTTTGTACTACTCATAAGTACGTCAGCCTGGAGGAAATACTACAATGGTCAGTGGGATCACCACTGTATCTTGGGTGTACATGGCTGACTTCCCTTTTAGGAGATGTAAGAAGCCTAAATCAGCTAGACAAACGGTAGAAAGTGGCTTATCAGAATTTCCTAGCACATGTGGATGTGGACTCCTAGATCCCAGGTCTGATTTATTCAACTACAGTTTGCAAGTTAGATTTCCTTAGTTGAGTCTTACACAGTCCTACGACTAAAGCAAGAACAGTGAAAATCTAAACATCTGGTCCTCAATCCCTATAAGAAATACAATCTACATGGTAAAATTATACACAATAGATGCGTAGTGTCTTCACTTCCTTTCTTTTGTTTTGATAAAACACCCCAACAACAGTAACTTAGGAGAGAAAGGGTTTAAGTTAGCGCACAAGTGAAGGTTATAGGCCATCATTGTATACCGTGTGAGTGGGGGAGGGCCACAAGGGCAGGAGCGTGAGGCAGTTGGTCACAAGATCTCCATAGTCAGAAGCAGAGAGAATGAGTTCACAGTTGAATGCTTTCCCTCAGCCTCATTTGCTCTTTCTTTTCTTTTCTTTTTTTTTTTTTTTTTTCCACAATCCGGGACCCAAACCCAAATCTACTTAGCTGGTTCTTTCCACATCAATTAGCATGATCAAAACAACGCCAGACAGACACACCCACAAGTCAACCTAACCTGGACAATCCTGCTTTGAGACACTTTGAGACACTCTTCTCAGGGGATTCCAGGCCATACCAAATTGACAATTATCTCTAATCAGCACACACAGTGAAATTTTTCTACTCTAGTTCAACTGAGTTGCTTTTTTTTTTCAAAGAGTGGATTGTTTACAATATGTTAAACTCAGTCCATAACTCATGACAATTTGAAAAATACAGAAACACCAAAAAACAACAATTTGCCAATAGAGGGAGAGTGGGGTGGGAGTTGTCGATACCACAAGAAAGTGGGGAATAGTTTAGCTCACAGACAGGCCTGCCAAGTAAGAGGTTAGCCTTCTGCTGTGAGCCACAAGAAGTGTTCATTTCATGAATGAGAGGATACCAGAATACACAGACAGAGATTGCCTTTGGAAGGATCACAGTGTCCTCCAGAGGAAAGGAGAGAGAGACAAATGGCCTGTTACTATAAGGTCTAAAGAGTGTTGTGTTGCAGGCTGAGAGAACAACACAAGAGATGAGAAAATGAGTCAACACTGAGAAAGGAGAAAGTTGCTAAGAAATGGCTACAACACACGGTCCTTCTCCTTCTGGCTCCAAAGCCCGTCTCTCTGGAGAAAGGCTTTCTTACCTGTAGGACCTTATCTTGAAGGAAGCTTCCTAACTGTCAGTAAGATAGGGCGTGCTCTCAGGAGGACAGAGGCCAGGAAGGCAAGCAGAAAGCAGCACACAGGCCTGGAGACCTGAGTGTAATCCCCAGACCCCTTGTTTTTAAGAAAGTATGTTGTTTGTTTTTTAAAAGCTGGTGCAGTTGCACAGGCTAGTAATTCCTAGGCTAGAAAGGGGGACAGATGGGTAGATTCCTGGGGCACAAAAGTGAGCCAGCCTCACATATTTTGGTGACAGGCCAATGGAAGACTGTCTTAAAAGACAGTGGGCAGCACCGGAGGAACAACACTCAAGTCCTTGGTAAGTTTCTTAACCCACACCTCACCTTCTACACCTCTAAAATTCAAATAGTGCATTACTCCAAAAATGGCTGCAATGACTGACAATCCACAAGGACATCTCCTCAACTATGTTTACAGCAGCTTTATTTGTAATAGCTAGAAACTGGAAACAACCCAGACATCCCTCAACCAAAGAATGGATGAAAAAGTTGTGGTACATTTACACAATGGAATACTACTCATTTATCAGAAACAATGAAATCATGCCATTTGCTGCCAAATGGATGGATCTAGAAAAGCTCATCCTGAGTGAGCTAACCCAGACCCAGAAAGATTCATGTGGCATCTATTCACTTATAATTGGATTTTAGCCATATAACCAACAGACCGAAAGGAACAGGAACATAGACTTTGTTACCTGTTAGTGGGACATTTTGCCCTAGTGGAGCTTCCATGTAGGCCCCCAGTGCAAGAGGAAGCTCTTAGCCCTCATATAACTGCTGAACTGAAGGGGGCTGATATGTAGGGCACCCCACACCAGAGGAGTAGGATAGGTGGGAGAGGGGGAAAGGGTAGGAGGATGAGAGGGTGGGCCTGGGAGGGATAGAGGGAGGGGACTGTGATGGAGATGTAAATTGAAGTAATAAATAAACAGTAATAAAAAAAAAAAACAAAACCACACACACAATCCAGCGTTTGTTACATGTCAAGTGGTTATAAAAGATCTGTATCTTTTATAATATATGTAACACTATGAATGTCATGTACAATGGTATAAATATTACAAATGTACACACACACACACACACACTCACACAAAAGACAGCAGAAGGTGCCATCAGAGTCTGTTCTCTCCAGGTGGTGAAGAGATGAGCTTCCTAGAAATGCCACTTCAGGGTCTGATGAGGGATTTGCCCCTGAACCATGTGGGGCATGCCTGCATGTGAAGAACAGTCGGGCTTAGCCCATCTTTCATGCTTTCCTAAGGTGTAATTAGATGCCACCAAATTCACTCTACCACCACCATGCATTTTATGGAGACTCCATCACCCCAAAGGATCCCTCAAGCCACTTGCTCGCTTTTATTCCTAGTAAGAATTATCACTGCTGTGATGAAACACCTTGACCAAAGTAACCTGGGGAGAAAAGGGTGCATTTGGCTTACATTACATATCAGTTCATCATCAAAGGAAGTCAGGACAGGAACTCAAACAAAGCAGGAACCTGGAGGGAGGAGCTAATGCAGAGTCTTGGAGCAGTGCTGTTTACTAGTTTGCTACCCACGGCTTGCTCAGCTTGCTTCCTTATAGAACCCAGGACCACCAGTCCAGGGACAGCACCACCCACAATGGGCTCAGCCTTCCCCAATCAATAACTAATTAAGAAAATGCCCTACAGGCTTGCTGACAGCCCAGTATTACGGAGGCATTTTCTCATTTGAGGCTCCCTCCATTCAGATTACTCTAGCTTACGTCAAGTTGACATAAAACCTTCCAGCACACTTTGCAAACATGCACATGAATTAGGAGGGCTGGGAGAACTGGCAAAGCTTGCACCCCTTCCCACATAGATAGCCACCCCTATGTGGGACCTGGTCTCTGCTTCACTAAGGCAATCATGTTTCGCTGAACTTGGATAGTTCCCTCTATTCACAGAGTCACTTCCTCTAGGAATGGACGCTTTCCATTTCTAGTGGTGAGGACCTACGATAATTTCCCAGGAGTTTCATTGCTTGTGCAATTGGTTACAGGGAGGGTTAGGTACTCAGCTGGGCAGGTTCCCTAAGATTTCTCTTGCTAATATTCAGTCACTCAAGGAAAACAAGGAGAACCTGCGAATGAATTACCAAGACTTAAGAAACACTGTTCCTCTTCCCCCAGCCCCTCTGCTAAAACATATCTGTCTATGTTTCATGCCTGTACTTCTACTCCCTAAATAAAAACTGATTAAATGCAAGAAACGATGGCTACCACAAATAGTAGTACAGGTTATGTCTTTCAAATACTCCCTGAGAAAACAGACTATGGTTCAGACCAAAGGTCTGTCCCAACTTTGTGCCATGATATCACAGCCATCTACAAAGTCCATACTTAAGTAGCACGAGTTACAAAATACAGTGTCCCATCTGCCCATCCCAGTCTCATAATGTAAGCGCACTTATGATTTTGTTTGGCCAAATATATAGCTATCCTAGGAGACAGGCTGAATACACTTGGATCATGCCTGTCCCAGATAGCACCTGGGTGCCGAGTCCATGCAAGCAACACAGAGCTCTTTCTGTCTGTCCAGAAAGAAAGTGGAGTTCTTACTGCCTGATTCTAGGTCCACTGTTAGAAAAGAGAGGACTGGGCATTTTAGGAAGAGCAAGTGTTTGGTGTTGACTTTGATAAACTTTCTAGGCACCCTCCAACTCTGCAAATGGCTTTGAACCTGTTCCAAGTGCTAGTTTCCTTAGACAAAGCCTACAACATCACTGTTAGGTAGCTAGTCAGATATAAGAAAAAAATGGAAGACACCAGGCAGGCATTTCTGTTGTTACTCTTTAGGGCTCCTGTAGACCAGGCTGCCCTTGGCTTTGCTGTGTAGATGAGGAGGACCTTTTTCCTCCAGGGCTGGGATGACAGGTGTGCATGACCACACCGGATCTGCCTGGCGCGGGGGATCTAACTGAAATCTCTGTGCACATTAGGCAGGCACTCTATCACTGAGCTACAAAACCCAACCCCATAGGCAGACCTTCGAAATAATAGAAAGCCTGCCTAAAATGAGTTACAAAATACAGTGTCCCATCTGCCTCTTTGGCCATTGTCCACTCTCACCCTTGGGAATGTACTCTACTCTATAACTTGGCTCTGTTTGTATGGTCTGAATTATTTCCACAGAGATCACAAGTACCAGAAGAGACAGGGAGTCCAGATGGAGGTCCCAGGGATGTCAGTGCCACTAGAAGAAAACTATTCAATGCCACCAGAAGAGAACCATCCCTTACATGTTTCAGTCAGGATATTTTGCGTACTAAACATGCTGCCCTCCTTCAGAGCAGCTGATATAATCTTGATAAAAATGGTTGTGGAACTAACTCCCTGACACTGCAATATTGAAGAAAGGTGGGCCCCTCCCCAACTCAGCAATATGGGGGAAGACATAATCAACTTTCACAAGATTTTATTTCATGTCAGACAATCTCTTTCCCCTTTTAAAATTATATTCTAAGACGAGGTCATCAGCTGGACTTTTCAAAAGCAACTTAGAAGTGTGTGAAGAAAACTTTGGGTACATAGTCATTGTCAAGCTGTACGTACACTTACTTCCACACTCATCATTGGCATCAAATTCCCTGCAAATAAACAGACATGCATCAAAACCAGTTTGTTTGTCTAACAACTGGGGATTGAACAACAGCATGGGACATTTGTGTGGTTGAGAGACAAGTGTTTATGGGTTGTTACAATGAAATTCACTGGGTTTTCTCAGTAAGAAAATCCTTGAGCTTTCCACAAATATTTTCTGTTCTCCATGTCAAAACAAAAACGAAAACAAGCAAAACACAAATGATTTAGACTCTGTCTTAATTTATTTTCTAGCTGCTTTGAGAAAATATCCTCTCAAGGCCTGAAGATGAAGCATTGTAGGAAAACTGCTTCCTGGAGTGTGCAAGGCCTTCGGTGCAAACCCCAATACCCACCAAAAAAACAAAAACAAACAAAAAACTGGCAAAAGCAACTTAGGGAGGAAAGGATTTATGACAGTTTTCAGTTGCAGGTTATACTGCCTTACAGCAGGGAGGTCACAGCAGCAGGAGATGAACGGAGTCGGACATACTGCATCCATAATCAGAAACAGAGAGCAACTCACACATGTTTGCTTCTCTTTGCCATTCTCCTCTCTTACGCAGTCCAGAATCCTCTGCCTACAGGATGGTGCCGTTCACAGTGGTAGGTCTTACCACTTCCATTACTGTGATTAAAATAATCCCCCGCCAGCATTCCACAGGTCAACCTGCTCTAGACAATCTCTAGTGAAAACTCCCTTCACAGGTGACTCAAGACTGTATCAAGCTGACAATTCACAATAGTCACAAGTCTACAAATAGAAGTAGGGCTAAAAACATCTAAATACTGACTGATTTTTTTTAATTTGATTGATTGTATGAGTGTGTGTGGTGTGTGTATGTGTATGTGCACACACAAACATGTACATGTGGATGTAGAGGTCAGAGAACAACTTTCAGGAGTCCTCTCTCTCCACAGTGTGGTTTCCAGGACTGAATTTAGGTCACCCAGCTTGACAACAAGTGCCTTACTCATTGAGGTATGCTGGCCCAGGATTCTTTTAAAAAAAAAAAAAAATTTTTTTTTTTTTTTTTTTTTTTTGCTTGCAGGCAAATTTCAGCACTTGCTGGGGCTTTAATTTAAATCCATGAAGAAACTAACACCAGAAGGTTGCATCTTCCTATCCATAAAAGATTGGGGCATTGTGTCTTGAATAAAGTTACCAATAAAAATAACGTTAGTCATAGAGATGGATCAGAGTCAGTAAGTTTCTTGCTGTACAAGCATGAGTAGCTGACTTTCATTTCCAACATCCCAGTAAAAAGCCAGGCCTGGTGGCATGCATTCATGTTGCCAGCACTGGGGAGGTGGAGACAGGTGGATACCTGTGGCACCCACTCATAAAGCCAGCCCGTCTCACTGAACTTCTGAGCTTCAGGTTCAATGAGAGACTCTATTACAAAATACAAGGTGGGAAGACACCCTCCACATACCTCCTCACACAAATGCAGACATATGGGACATATATACACACCCATGCACTACAAGCAAGACAGAAGGAGTAAGGGGAGACAGGAATGCACAGGATACCATTTACTGAGAATCTACCCACTGCTGAGTTCTCTGCTCCTTACTGGGTAAGCTGCACAGGTCCTTGTTCTGATCACTCTCGAATTCAGCAAACATGAAGTTATACCTATAAGGGCACAATTCTCAGACCCGTGTCCAAAACAGTGAGAAGTATTTAACACAGTCATACTGGAGATGTTAGAGACGTTCCATTTCTCTGATGCATGTCTTTATGATGTATCCTACTGTGCCATCTATTCTATCACCCCCAGATAGAAATTACTAAGCCACAGCGAAGTTATGCCTCCATGTTCTTCTCCACTTCATTTAGCTTACTGCGGCAGCTTGGTCTTAGGTCAGGACACACAGTAGAATGAAGAAACTCAGCTTTTAAGTTTGTGTTGTTTGTGTTTCAGACCCTGGAGGACCAGAGTCACATTTGACATGAGTCTTGACATGAGTAGATCACTTCCAACCAGCAAGGTCAAGAAAGGACATCAGTAAAGTGCAGGTATGCGCCAATCCCACCATCAGGCTTAACCTGAGATCCCAAAGCACCCTGCTTTCTAACTGCCTAGCACAGCAGTGGATTCCAAAGCACAGTTAGCATCAACTTCCAAATGTGTACATTTCTCATGGCCCTGTTCTGGATTTAACTGCATTTTCTTTCCAGATTATAATCAGAGAGGTTGTTTAATTGGATAATGTTTGCAACTACTTTGAAGATGTAAAGTACCCCACAAGTACTAAATATTATTATTATTGTTTAAATACAGTTTGCAATTACTGCTTACGACCTATTCCACCCACTTCCCTGCTATAACTTGATTACAGGCAGCTCAAAAAATACCTAGAGGTAAAAATGATGAAACCATACCCATGTGAAGCTTTGCATTTCACCCTGGGCATGAATAATTTACAGGCATTTTAAGGGGAGAATGGGCTCATAAAATCCAGTAAATCAAAGCATTTGGCCCCCACAAGGCTGAAATCCATAGAGTTGCTTCAGTTTTAGTAGTTTCTTACTTATACACCAAGTGAGATATTGGTTACTCCAGACTGCAAGCTCGCTCTCCCCCACGCCCTCCATATTCTACTTTCTTCCTTGTAATTTCTTTTTCATGTGCACTGCTGATGATCAAACCCAGAGCGTTAGGAAGGCCAAATTCTCCACCTAAACTATATTCTAAACCCTTTACTATAATCTTAAAATATCTACAATCTCATTAAAAATATGCTATAACCAAAGATTTTAAGTAACTATCTTGCAGATAAAGTCCTGAGAGCAGCCTCTGCTCTCTCCTGGATTCTGGTTCATTTGTGATTATGTCAAAGCCAAGATCCAGTGGTCCCCAATTCATAGAAATAGCAAAACTATGAGTCTGACAGCACACATCATCTAAAACAAACTAGCGAGATTTTCCAAGAATAATGGCATATTTAATGTCAACATCTCCGCTATGAATTGTGCTTGGAGAATGGTGATAATCCTAAAAGAACACATGCTTTGTGATTAAGTTTGCATTCTAAGTTGACTGAAATAATTTCTAACAGCACTACTAAGATCATCAAAGACGGGAACTTGTGCCCAACACTGAAGCTGAGTTCCAAGGTGATAACACATCAACTAGTTCTGATCTCATGACCAGAGGCATCTATAAAAGGATAGCCATGTGGGTCCCAACGGGCCAGTGCCTTTAGTGCCCCTAGTCAGCCGTATGCTCAGCCATTTAGCAGCGCTGTGATTTTCATTTGGTGAATTAATTGGTTTTCCTAAGCTTTTCATATTTGTTTGCAAATGATAACACATGCATCACAGGGCATTATAAAGGAATTAAGCGATGATGAGAACTTTTATGCTTTCATTCTAAATTACACTTTCAAGAAACTACTCTATGGAAAGGGAAGGACAGAAAAACTTATTTATAATGATGATCATTCAACAATGAAAGTAGTACTAAGAGGAAAATTCACAGCACTAAGCGCTTTCATAAAGAAATTAGAGATTTCATAACAGCAACTTAACAACACACCTGAAAGCTCTACAACAAAAAGAAGCAAACACACCCAAGAAGTGTGAAGCTGAGGGCTGAAATCAATAAAATAGAAACAAAGAGAACAACACAAAGAATCAGTACAGCAGTTTATTCTTTGAGAATATCAACAAGATAGAAAAACCCTTATCCATATTAACTAAAAGACAGAGAAAGAATCCAAATTAACAAAGTCAGAAACAAAAAGGGGGACATAGCAACAGACACTGAGGAAATCCAAAGAATCATTACGTCATACTTCAAAAAACTGTACTTCACAAAATTTAAAAATCTACAAGAAATGAAAATTTTCTTGATAGATACCACTTACCAAAGTTAAACCAAAATCGGATAAACAATTTAAATAGACCTAAGGAAATAGAAGCAGCCATTAAAAGTCTAAAAAAAAAAAGCCCAAGACCAGACATTTTTTTAGCACAAAATTTTACCAGACTTTAAAAAAAAAAAAAAAAAAGTCCAGGACCAGACATTTTTTTTAGCACAAAATTTTACCAGACTTTCACAGAAGAGCTCATACCTATACTTCTTCAATTACTCCACAAGCTACAAAGAGAAAAAAAATGCCAAATTCATTTTATGAGGGCATAGTCACCCTGATACCAAAACCATACAAAGACTCAACAAACAAAGAGAATTACAGACCAATTTCCCCCAATGAACACTGATGTAAAAAATACTGGAAAACTGAATCCAAGAACACATCAAAAAGAACATCCATCATGATCAAGTAGACTTCATATCAGAGATATCTGGATGGTACAACATAAGAAAATCTGTCAACGTAATCCACTATATAAACAAACTAAACACATACACACACACACACACACACACACACGCACACACACACACACACACACATGAGCATCTCCTAAAGTTCACATTTGACAAAATCCAACACCCTATCATGATAAAAGTCTTAGAGAGGTCAAGGATACAGCAAGGCTCATACCTAAACACACACACTAAGGGCAATTTACAGCAAGCCTTTAGCCAACATCAAATTAAAAGGAGATAAACTCAAAGAAATTCCACTAAAATCAGGAACAAGACAAGGCTGACTATTCTCTTCATATTTATTCAATATAGTACTTGAAGTTCTAGCTAGATCAAGAAGACAACTAAAGGAGGTTAAGGGAATGTAAATTGAAGAGGAAAAAGTCAAAGTATCACTATTTGAAGATAATATACACAAGGGACCTCAAAAATTCTACCAGGGAACTCCTACAGGTGATAAATATCTTCAGCAAAGTGGCTGGGTACAAAATTAACTCCAAAAAAGCAGTAACCCCACCTATATACAAATGGGCAAATGGGCAGAGAAAGAAATCAAGGAAACAACACCTTTCACAACAGCCACAAATAACATAAAATATCTTGGGACAACTCTAACTAAGCAAGGGAAAGACCTGTATGACAAGAACGTCACGTCTTTGAACAAAGAAACTGAAGAAGATATCAGAAGATGGAAAGATCTTCCATGTTTATGGATTGACAGGGTTAACCTAGTAAAAATGGCCATCCTCCCAAAAGCAATCAACAAACTCAGTGCCATCTCCATCAAAAGTTCACCACAATTCTTTACAGACCTTGAAAGAACAATACTCAACTTCATATGGAAACAAACAAACACAGGATCATTAAAACAATCCTGTGTAATAGAAAGAACTTCCGGTATCATTATCCCTAATTTCAAACTGTACTACAGAGCAATAGAAATGAAAATAGCATGGTATTGGCATAAAGACAGGTTGACCAATCAAATCAAAGATTCAGACATAAATCCACACATGTATGGACACTTAATTTTGACAAAGAAGCCAAAACTACAATGGAAAAAAAGAAAGCATCTTCAACAAACAATGCTGGTCTAACTGGATTCCTGAACATAAAAGAATGCAAATAGATCCATACCTATCACCTTGCACAAAACTCAAGTCCAACTAGATCAAAGACCTCAAGATAAAACCAGATACACTAAGCCTGGTAGAAAAGAAAATGGGGAATAGCCTTTAACGCACAGGAGACAACTTCCTGAAAAAAAAAATAGTTAAGGCACTAAGATAAATAACTAAATGGAACCTTATGAAATTGAAAAGTTTCTGTAAAGCAAAGGACACTGTCAATAGTACAAAATGGCAGCCTACAGATTGGGAAAAGATTTTCACCAACTCCACATCTGACAGAGGGCAAATAATCAAACTATATAAAGAACTCAATAAAACTAGATATCAACAAACTAAATAATCCAATTTAAAAATGGGGTACAGATCTAAATAGAAAATTCTCAACAGAGGATTCTCTAAAAGGCAAAAAGCACTTAAAGAAAATTTCAACATCCTTAGCCATCAGGGAAATGGAAATCAAAACAACTCTGAGATTCCCTCTTATTCCTGTCAGAAAGGATAAGATCAAAAACACAAGTGAAAGCCCATGCTGGTGAGGATGTGGAGCAAGGGGAACACTCCTCCATTGCTGGTGGGAGTACAAACTTGTACAGCCACTTTGGAAATAAGTATGGCAGTTTCTCAGAAAACTAGAGACCAATCTGCCTCAAGTCCCAGCTATACCACTCCTGGGCATATATCCAAAGGATGCTCCATCCTACCACAAGGACACTTGCTCAACTATGTTCATAGGAGCTTTATTCATAATATCTAGAAACAGGAAACAACCTAGATATCCGTCAACCAAGGAATGGATAAAGAAAATGTGGTACATTTACACCATGGAGTATTACTCGGCTGTTAAAAATAACATCATGAAATTTGCAGGCAAATGGATGAAACTAGAAAAAAAAATCATCTTGAGGAAGGTTACCCAATTCCAGAAAGACAAACATGGTATGTACTCACTTATAAGTGGATATTAGTTGAAAAGTAAAACATAATCATGCTACAATCCACAGTCCCAGAGAGGCTAAATTAACAAGAAGGGCTCAATGGAGTACACATGGAGCTCAATGGTGAAAGGAAATAGAATAGATTTTGCAGGTGGACTGAGGGTGGGTGGGGATGGAAACACGAGGAATCAGGTGGGAGGTGTGAAGGGAGAGAGTACTGGGAGAGATGACTGAAATTGGGGGACATTTCAGGGGTGATGTATTTGGCAACTGATATTTGTAGAAACCCAGTGTAATGGGAACTCCCTGGAACCCACGAGAGTGACCCTATCGAAGACTCCTCATAATGGGGAGTACAGAGCCTGAACCAGTCATCTTCTGTGACCAGGCAATGCTTCCAGAGGCGAGATTAGGACACCAACCCAGCCACAAAACCTTCATCTTACAATTTGTCCTGCCTATAAGATGAGCGAGGGTAAAGGTGGCACAGAACTTGCAGGAGTGACCAACCAAGGACTGGTTCAACTTGAGACCCATGCTATGAGAGGGAGCCCACCCCTGGCATTGCCTGGAGGGTGAGGAACCAAGAGGTTGGATAGACCAGAGGCTAGGGTAGAACCAAACATGATTGGCAAAAAAAAAAAAAAGAAAAGATTCCTAATGATGTCCCACTATACTCATAGACAGGACCCTAGCATACTCATCATCTACCCAACAACTGATGGAAACAGATCAGAATCCCACAGCCAAACATTAAGCAGAGCTTGAGAAATCCTGTGGAAGAGGGGGAGGAAGGATTGTAGGAGCTAGGGAGGTCAAGGTTACCACAAGAAAGGCCCACAGAATCAACCAACCAGGGCTCGTTGCACTCACAGAGACTGAACCAACAATCATGGAGCCTGCCTGCATGGGTCTGACCTAGGTCCTCGGAATATATGCGATTGTTGTGTAGCTTGATATTCTTGTGGGATCCCTAGCAGTGTGGGGGAGCCTATCCCATACTCCTTTGCCTGCTTTTGGAACCCTTTTCCTCCTATTGTGTTGCTTCATCCAGCCTCAATATCATATGAGGGGATATGCCTAGTCTTATTGTAACTTGATATGCCATATTTGGTGGATATCCCTGGGAGGCCTGCCCTTTTTCTGAAGGGAAAGTAGAAGAGAATCTGGGAGAGGGGAGGTAGGGGAGGGGCTGCGAGGAGAGGAGGCAAGAGAAACTGGTCAGGATGTAATAATCTGTGAGAGAAGAATAAAGAAAAAGAGAAAAAGATGCTCATTGAAATACTATTTATAAGGGCTGACTAAATTGTCTATTATATGTTAAATGTTTTTTGTTGCGATAACAGTTCTAGACATCTTTTTTAATGTTTATTTATTACTTCAAATTACATCTGCATCACAGTGCCCTCTTTCTACCCCTCCCTGTCCCACCCCCCACCTCTCCCCCTTCTCCCTCCTATTCTACTGCTCCAGAGTTGGGTGCCCCTACATATCTACCCCTCCAGTTCAGCAGCCATATGAGGGCTAAGAGCTTCCTCATGCACTGGGGGCCTACATGGCAACTCCACTAGGGCAAAGTGTCCCACTAACAGGTAACAAAGTCTATGTTCCTGCTCCTTTTGGTGGAACACTGAAATCTTTATAAATGATATGATGTGTCAGAATATATGAATGATAAAGTGGCTAGGAGCTTTGTGAAAACAAGATTGTTCATAAAGAATAACTGCTAAAGACAGAGATACCAACTGTGTGGGTTTTTTTTTTTCCTAATAAGGGTATTTTTGAGATTTAATTCAAACTGCATACAACTCACTCTTTTGAAGTGGACAATGACTTGTACTGTATTTACACAGATGAATAAGAACAAGATATTTAGACCATTGACAGTCATTCTCCACCACTTCCCTCCATCAACTCCAGCAATCATTAAATCACTTTGTCTCCGTAGATTTTCTTAGTCTGGAAATTTCTCTGAAGTGCCATCATACAACAAGTGGTGTGGCTTCTTTTCCTAAGCCAATGTTCACCCACATGTTAGCACAAATCCCCACTTTTCCTTATTACTGAAGGCTATTCCATCGTGTGGTATCCCGCTTTGCTTTCTGTTGCTGTGGTACTCCACGATCAAAGGCAACTTAGGGGAAAAATGGTTTATTAGACTTCCACTTCAAGGTCATGGTCCATTATTGGGAGATGCTAGGGCAGGAACTCAATCAGAAACCACGGAGAGATGCTGTATTGGGCCTGTGTTTTCTTACACAATCTAGAACCACGGTCATCCATGGTCCAGGGGTTGATGCTGTACATGGTGCCCACAGGAAGCCCTCTCACATTAACCTTCAACCAAGACACACATGTCTACAGGGTAGTATGATCTGGGAAGTCCCTCTATCTAAGTCCTTTCTTCCCTGGTGACTTTAGGTTGAGTCAGGTTGACAATAAAAACTGTCCAACACCTATGACAAACTGTATATCACTTATTCATTAACAGATAGGAGATTTCAATAGTCTTCTTGGAGCTACATTAAAGAGTGATACACATTTTTGTATGAATATATGTCTTCAGTTGGGTACTAGAAATGGATTGCTGAAACAAATCATAATTCTATAATGTAACATTTTAAGGAACTTCCCAACTATTTTCCATGTATTAATATGCCAGAATTTTGTTGATTTTATGTAACTTTAAAATACCATCCGGTGGGGTTTCTATTGAGGTGAAGAGACACCATGGTCGTGGCAATTCTTATAAAGGAAAACACTTAATTGGAGATGGCTTACAGGTTCAGAGGTTTAGTCCATTATTGTCATGTCACAAAGCACAGCAACATGCAGGCAGACATGGTACTGAAGAAGGAGGTGAGAGTTCTAGGTCTGGATTTGTAGGCAGCAGGAAGAGAGAGACACTGAACCTGGCCTGCAAAGCCCACCTTCAGTAACACACTTCCTCCAACGAGGCCACACCTCCTAATAGCACCATTCCCTATGAATCTATGGGGGCTATTTTCATGGAAAACACCACAAGTTAGGTGAAATTAAAAAACAAAATCTTATAGACAATCATCAACAGCATGAGGAAAGTTTAATTATTAATGAAGTTTGTTTGCTTGCTTGCTTTCCAAGTAAGAGATTGAGTGTCTTGCCCATTCTTGCTAGGCAAGCTATCTACCAGTGCAGATTATAAATCTGTTCCATGAGGCCTGGTAACTATTAAGCTTATAGAACAGGGTGCAGCTAATATATAAAATATAATCTCCATTCTTTTAGAGCTGTTTTATTCAGGGATACATAGAAAAAAATTACTGACCCACATATATCCTACTGTATCAATGGTTATCATGAGAACTACATGGAACCTCCCTTTGCTTGTTCATTGTTACAAAATTCTGCAATGACCATGAGTTGCTTTTATAGTGACACAAAGAGAAAGCTTTGTTTCTTTAATTAAAGAAACATTTAACAATTCAGTAGTCTTTGCTCACATTTAGTCTGCATTTTTGGATGCTGGAATCCCTAGGTCAGCCAGATTACATACAGGCTAGGCTTTAGGCTTGTATGTTATTTCAAGCTCATAAAGTTAGACTCTCTTGGCACACAAATATTAGCCATTCATTCATCTAGTTATGTTTTTCTTGCTTATGCGGTGAGGGAGATGGGTTTCAGAGCTTTGCTCACATTAAGCAAGCACCCCACCACTGAGATACACCCCCAGCTCCCCAACTTCCCCTTCTTTGTTTTAAGATAGGGTCTCCACAGTGTGTCCAGACTGGGACCCAACTTGTAATGATTCTGTCTTAGCCTTCTAGTGAGTGAGTCTGCACCACTGTATAGATAGTTACTTATCAATACTGGCTAACTTAGCTGCGCTTTCCTCTCCCCCTAGTTACATAGATCTGAACACTTAACAATTAAGAATATTTTGTTTATGTATAAAAACAACTTTGCCAGAATCTTGGTAGCCACACTTTGCCAAGTTTATTTTTGTACTGTAGGAATCATGGGTTCTCTAAGATGGCGTGAATGTTAGCAAACCAGTTGAGTGACAATAGAATAACAGCATCCCAGCTGTGCTTTGGGGGCTTCATCCTACAACAAGACAGGGATCAGATGGTCTCTGAGCTCCAGTGCCTACTTACAAAAGAGGTAAGTTGCATCACTAAGCCCTTGCTACAAAGATTGACAGACAGACGTGTAAACAGTTAGATAACCAAACACAATCACCCTCGGATTTTCATTTCATACTTCCTTAGTTCCATGACTCATTGGCTTTATCCTGTGTTCCACTTTTATCAGGAACTAGCACACCAAGTTTTTTGGATGTGTGAGGCAACATGAATAAATATCCTTTATACATAAAATAATTAATAAATTGGGCTGGTATTTACTTAATGAGTATTTATTGTGCTCTGTTTTAAACACCAGGAATAATGGTAAACGTAGAGCAAGATCTCCCTAAGATCAAAGTTTCAGATCCAGTGGAGTGCACATTTTTTAAAAATTCCAAATTGTCATAATTGTTTTTAAAGTCAATAAAAGCCTGGGTTAAATAGTCAAAGGGTGGGTGACTTAGACATGGGTCCCTTAAGTAGTGCATTGCTCTCAGTCTGAAGAGAAAATGAACCAGAGATAGTCTCTGTGTGTGTGTGGTAGGCAGCCTCAGGAGGGCACTTGCTGATGCCTGTTTCTGGCAGCATGATTCTGGGTAGCATGCTTCCCCACTGACTAAGACTAACCTGAATTACAGACAAGATAGCAGGCAGTCATGACCAGTTACTTCCAAGACTACATCATCAAAGACTGCTGCTTTTGTCTTGCTCACTGAGATTGCTCTATCCAGAAAAGGGAGTTGCCATGTGACAAGGATGCTGTAGCACGGTGCCATGAGTATCCTCTACTCTGTTTTCTATTGCTATGAAGAAGACCATGACCAGAAGCAGCTTTGGGGAGGAAGGGGTTTCTTTGGCTTATGTAATCTGAACCCACTGAGGGAAACTGAGGCAGTACTTGAAGCAGAGGCCATCAAGAACACTGCCAGCTGGCTTGCTCCCCACACTTGCTCAGCCTGCTTTCCTATATCACTGAGCACCACTAGCCCAGGGTAGCACTACCCCAGTGAGCTGGAGCCTCCCATGTAAATTGTAAGTCAAGAAAATCACCTACAGACTCGCCATCAGGTAATCTTCTGGAGGCATTTTCTCAACAAAGATTTCCTCCTCCCAGTTATAACTCCGAGATATATCTACACTTGTGT
Source organism: Lophiomys imhausi (assembly GCA_907164525.1). Taxonomy (NCBI): domain Eukaryota; kingdom Metazoa; phylum Chordata; class Mammalia; order Rodentia; family Muridae; genus Lophiomys; species Lophiomys imhausi. The sequence continues at coordinate 102,470 of CAJQZJ010034361.1, forward strand.
CAAGTTGGCACAAAAACCAACCAGCACAGACCTCCCACCATCTCTCAAAAGCTTCCACCCTTTGCTATCTCTGTCACGATAAAAATTGAAGGTCATCTTCCTATGGGTCAGCAGAAGTATAACCCTTCCTACCCGTTACTATGTTTCAATAAACACGGCTGTCCTAAACATCTCAAGGACATTAAAGACGGAAACACGTTGCATGTGCGCATGCTCTCACTTGCACACACACGTGCACACACACACACACATGCACACAAACACACACACACATACATACACACACGCTCACACAAGCACATACGCCAGCCTTTAAATTCTAATGCTCAGAATATGAAATCTCTCAAGACAGGCTATGGAAAAAAAAAATGAAGCAAATTTCATGACTAGAAAATTTTAGAAACAAGAATTCTCCTACGCAGAACATAGCATTGTATTTCTCATGGATGGTGTTTTTGAAATTGCTGCTGTATGTAACAGGGATCTTTTACAGGTGTGCCCTCCATAAAAGACATGTTCTCGAGTCATGCCACCTACAAAATATAATGGAATGCATGTCCCCTTAGATTTTGCTATGACCAGCAAAGTCACATGAGGCTGCTTTTCTGGCTGGAGTTTCTATATCCTCTTTGCCCAGCACCACCTTCAGACCCTCTAAAAGGACTGTCAGTTGTATATCTACCAATGTGGTGTTTATATATTGCTGTGTGATAGATAGACGCTGGACGGGGTTCCCAGGAAGAGCAAACATATACACTTGCCGTCTAGTAGGTCTAACCTAAGAAGTACATCCTGAGTGTCAGGAGAGGGGTACATGGTCAGAGCTGCAAGTAGCAGAGAACTCGTATCTGAGAAAAAATAAGGACAACTGTTTGGAAACGGTAACCTGTGTATGTTTGTTATTGGGAAAGTAGGTACCAAAAGAAGAATAAGATAGGATGTGCCCTAAAGAGCCTCATCCATCAGGTGGAAAAATTGTTCTTTGTGGCAGTGGGAATCATTAAAGTTAAAGAGCATGGTGGGAGGTCCAGCTGCATAGCAACTAGTTTAGATTCCTCGATAAAGCAAACACTTTGGTCCATGGCTAGGGAGTCAAGGAAGGCCTGGTTCAAAGAACTGACCAGAAAGAAAACATGCTTTAAAAGACATGTGTGGCTGCCGTGAAGGCTGGTCAGGGGAAGGCTAGGTGTGGAGACATAGGAAGTGAATCTGGCCATGAGTGTTGCCCAAGTAAGAGTCATTACAGAGCTACAGACAAGAGTGGAGACAAGGAACTCACAAAACAGATATTCAGAAAGAATATTTATGCTTAGAGTAGAGGAGAGTGTATTTTGGGGTCTCTCCTTGAGAGAACTGGGCTCAGTCTGACAAGGAGGAAAAGGTATAGGGGAATATCTCTTTCTGAAGATAAAAAAAAAAAACCTCTCAATCAGAATGGGAAATGTCACCAGCATTTGTTCTTTCCCCATAGGAACCTTACATTGATACACACAGAAAATTTAATTCAAAAATATCATGGAGATTTTCTTGACATTCTCAGCACAATGCTAACACACTAGTTTAGATTTCCTTCTATGAGAACTACAACCCCCGCCCCCCATGATGGAAGCAGCAATGTGCCATTCAAACATCTCTCAGACGCCAGCTAGCCCAAATTCTAGCAGCACAGAGAATGGCTGCATTCAGCTGGGCATGGCTGCCAGGATTCAATCACAGCAGCTCAGACAGACCACTCTTACTGAAAGAGGAGTGGTGTCAAAGCAGGGAGGGTATGAATTAATTCTAGAGCAAAAAGAAGAGCCAACCAGCAAGACTCAAAATTACAAGGTTTCGAAGAGTCTTAGAGGTGTGTGTGTGTGTGTGTGTGTGTGTGTGTGTGTGTGTGTGTGTGTGGTACTTTGATGAAGGAAAAGGATTTGAAATTCTTTCATTAATGAAGTATCCCATGACCTCCTAAGTAGATAATTATGCAAAGAGCAAACCAAGACTTGTATTAGACTTTGTATTAAAGATAACCTCCGCTAATAATGAGAGCTAAAAATGTGTGTGCCTGTTGTGCTGATGTTCTGATAACTACAGCTATATTCCATCTTATTAGGAGGTCATTCCATTGGGGGGAAAAAAACTGTTCAAAGTCTCAGAAAAACAAATACATCTACAGGAGAGGTGCTGTGCTGTGCTGTACCATTTTAAGATATTATTATCAATGCATGCAACTTTACTAAAACCTCATTTTAGATCAAATTTAATTAAGTGCTCTGGGGTAATGAAGTAATAATGCTTCAAGAATTCTTTAAGACCCAAGAGACCTCTGACCAGGTTTCAAGCTCTGGAATACTAGTGTATCAGTTTAAGTGTCCATTCCACTCCATCCCCTTTGAAAAGGAGAAACTATGAAAAGACATGACATCCTAAAGGCGTTTGCATTTGAATAATAGGTCATCCATACAGTAGAGGAGAAAAAAGGCAAGAAAGAGAAAGTACTTTAGTGAGTAAGGCTGATGACTGATACTAGTCTAGAAACAGTAACCTTTAAAAAGTTTCTGGGTAAGGTTTTCTCCTCCATAATGGCTGTCTATCCTAGAACCAAGGTTAACTGAGGACCTGAGAAAATGTGCAAGGTCATATGAGGGTAAAGCTCAAGTCTGTTTCGGTGCTATTGAAAAGACCCACGTTCTCGAAGAGCAATTGATGAAGGAACTGGAAATCAACCTCTGGCCTCCACGTGCATCACATCATCTGTACATTATGATGCTACCCATGTGTGCATACACACACTCAAAAGATGTGCCTTCTAAAGCAGACACAGTGGCAAACATCTGTAATTCCAGTACTCAGGAGGCTAAGGCAGAACTGCTCAGAGTTCAAGGCCAGTCGAGGCTACAGAGTAAGTTTTCCACCATCCTAGGCTATATCTTAATAACCTATCTTCAAAAACAAAAATCAAACCAGCAAAAACACCCTTTAGCTGGGCTGGAGAGATGGCTCAGCGGTTAAGAGCACTGGCTGCTCTTCCAGAGGTCATGAGTTCAATTCCCAGCAACCACATGGTGGCTCACAACCATCTATAATGAAATCTGGTGCCTTCTTCTGGCCTGCCGATATACCTGCAGACAGAACACTGTATACATAATAAATAAACCTTTTCAAAAAAAAAAAAAAACACCCTTTAGCACTTTTGACCAATCTAGAATGCAATCACTAGAATGAAATGTTGGTGGGCCTGAGTTTCCTGTAAAATTCTGTCTAATGACTATCTGTATGTTGCCTTACAATGTAAATGCTCTGCAACAAAGTCTTTGGCTTTAGAATCCAGGGTGATGAAGACAAACAGTTGACATGCCATCTTTAAGCTGCTGGCACCTAAGCAGCGTGCCCCAATCACAGAACTAAGGATATGCACACAGAATGCAGAAGCTTGTGACCATCCAACCTCATTCACTCGCTCATTCATTCATGCACACCCTCGCTGCTCATCTGCTCACTCACTCAGCAAATCATTTATTTACCTTATGAGAGATCTAAATTCAAATGCCTCCATGGCCCTTAACAAACCACTTCTGAGAAGGCAAAAAGAGAACCTCTCACCCCGGGTCACATAAGCATGAAAAAAAGTGCAGTCAAGAGATATGTGTAAGCTTTCCAAATGAGAGCAACTCTTCAGTCTGGGTTTTGATAGAGAAAGAAATGGTTAGAAACCGGAGAGATAGCTCAGCTGGTAAAGTGCTTGCCACACAAGCACGAGGACCTGAGTTTGGATCCCCAACACACACACATACACACACACACACACACACACACACACACACACACACACATGAACATGCACATTGTATGTGGCAGTGACTGATAAGGAGATGGGTTTGGAAATGGAAGATTCCTGAGGTTCAGTGTTAGTCTTGTTCAGTCAGTGTGCTTCAGGTTTAATGAGAGAACCTGTAAAGTAAAGTTTGCCTTTTGGCAATGGGCCTGGAGAGAGATGGCTGCTCTTCCAGACCACCTGGGTTCGATACCCTACACCCATATGGTAGCTCATAAGCATCTGTAAGTCCAGCTGCAGGGAATCAGATGACCACTTTTGGCCTCTGCAGTCTCCAAGCAAGCACATGGTACACAGGTACACATGAATTCAGAATACCCAACTACATAAAAAATTAAACTAATTTTTTTTTAATTGGTACCAAGAAATAGAGAAAGGCACCTGACGTTGACCTCAGGCCTCCGCATTCACACACATGGGCCTGCCACCTATCCATATGCATGTACCAACTTACATATGCATCCACTACACACACATAAGGTGGTGGGGGAGTGGGGAGAGGTACTGGAAGAAGAAGAGGAAGAGAGTGGCTAGGCCCAGAAAGGCATCAGGAGGGAGGAGAAAAGCAGGTGTAAGTCATCAAATTTTGTGGAAATAGAAAAGTATGTCTGAGTCCTGCCCCAAGCTGAAAGTACCAGGTCAGAGCCCCTGACCTTGAATGCCTGACACTGTGGGCCAAGCTGAGGAAAGCCAATGTGCTCCAGCTCAGAAACATGATCATCTTCAAAAAGCTTTCTGGGCTGAGCTCACATCACAGGCAACAGAGCAGCATAGTGGATAAATTCATCTTTTAATACAGTGATGTCTGAAGCAGGCATGACTCAAGCTCAGGTATGAATAAGAGGATTGTTTGCAGAAGTCTGTGTGCGTGCATACACATTTTCATACACCCACATAGATAGAGTTTATGTCCATATTACTATATGTAATATCTGCATCTGTAGTGATTGTACCAAGCATGTGTGGACTGTGGACACCAGAACCCTCACACACAGAGTCATCTGAATAATGTGCATGTCTGGGCGGACCCCTGAGGACATGTTCAGATGGAGACAGGTTACTGAGAGAGGTTATCCGTGCAGGACACCATCTGTCCTACATGATTTACATCTCCATTTGCCTGCAAAGAAGGGACTGAAATAAGGCTGGGCAAGATAAATTCCAAAGGTGCCTCACAGCTTGGGTCATTGATAAGGTCACTGCTTCTAGCAGGTTTTCCACTCTCAAGACAAAAAAAAAGTCCATAACCCTGGTCAAATTATTTCTCTTGGCCTTTCCCCACCACCCCAATCAGAAAACATTTCATTGATTTCCTTTTCAGCTACAGATGATGGGTCTTAGAAGATTTTTGTGGAGTCGGGAACCATAGATTCTCTCCTGTGGCTACTTTTATCTCCCCTTTGCCTGTGTGACCTAGGACAACAAACTTCACCCCTCTGGGCTTCTGCTTTCTTGAGTGTTACATGAAGGGAATGGCCCAATGTTCTACAATTATTTTCCAGCCCTCATCTATGAACCCCCCGCCACACACCCAACACCCAAGATTTAGTTGAGCTTAATGAACTCTGGGAGGGGACAAGGACTCAATAACTGGAATTCTGATGATTTATTTTCTAATCAACTCCCCTCCCCTTCATTTCACTCAAAAAAAAAAAAAAAAAGCCAAACCCAAACAAACAAGAAAAAAACCCACCCATATCTAGCACGATTTAAATGATAGGAACTGGTGCTGTTCACTATGGTTTGAATTATGCATTGTTCCTATTTGAGGGAATTTTAGATTGGACCCAGTCTGGGATCACTGGCTGAGAACAATAAGCCCCCAAAGTCAGAAGGAAAAAGGCCCCTCTAGACAGGATCTGCTTTTAAACCACCAAGCCCAGGGTTTACAAAGAGCATTGATTGTATACATTAAAGAACCACCAGGACATGGAGGGGCTGGCAGGGCTGTCTCACTGACCTTGCCTGCATTTCAGGGGTCAGGCTATCCTCAGGAGGTGCTCAGCTTACAGACACTTCTGCAAGCTCAGGAACCAACCTCTCCAGATTTGGGGAGGCAGCCACCGTCTACGCTCTCATCTATGTGGATCACCTACTAGTTCTTGGAGACAAATATACATGCACCACGTCTCACCTACCACAAGACTGCCTGAAGCTCTCAGGCCAGCTGAGTACAATTGCCTGCCCATCTGCATATAAGTCTTCCAGCCAGGCACTCCCCAGGCACTAGGAGTAGCTCTTGCCCTAGCTCTTTGAACACCCCAGTGCAGGCAGAGACTTCATTGAGCTTCCTGGGCAACAAAGAGCAATCTCAGTGAATCATGCAAAGATATCTATTCCAAACACAGATAGCAGAGCACCCACTATCCCCAAGTGCGAATCAAGTAGCCCTCATGACAGGTTCTGTGCTTGGTATCTGAGAAAACCTTGCCCACAGGAGCCAGTTGCCTTGCTCAACTTAAAAATCACATCAGGGAGAATGATGCTAAGATTCCTGCTAAATCACAAGCCTGGCTCATTATTCAGGCCTTTACCTCTTAGCCACTCCTCCTTCCCCAGGTCTGGGCTGCTGGCTAGACCACCTGATTAACTCACCCACAACAACTCCCAGACAGAAGTGGAGCAAAAGAGCACACAGTAGGTAAAGAGGAAGCCACACTTGTTCAGAGCACCCACTCTGCTCCCAACCCCCACACTCAGCTTCCCACTGGTTCTGGATGTGGCCTTTGGGCACCAGAGAAACAGACAGCTTACTGTAGTCATGCATGAATGAGCTTTTGCTGCCCCACTATCACAACAGCCAGTTTCAAAGGGCAGCCAGTCCCCAACGGGAGCACTGCCTCTCTGAATCCTCCTCACCTTTCTGGACCAAAAGGTAAGGAAAGGGGTAAGGATTCAAGGAGAGGGAGAATTCAAAAGGGGCTCACAGAGCCTGAAAAAAAAAAAAAAGTATCACTTCCATCAGACAGGTACCTAGCCCCTTAAAATATCTGTGGAGAAAGAGGTAAAGGCAGGAAAAGCTTTGAAGACACAGGTATATGGCCTCAAGATTTGGCATCAATCTAACAATGTGTGCCAGAGGACCACTGAATTTCCACCCATACAGGCAGTGGGTGACATGAGCCACTTCGATATCACCTACCCTCCGGGCACCAAGCATATGCATTTGCTATTTATTTTATTTTTAGTTCAGGAGAGGAAGAAACTAGTCCTACTGAGACTGGTGTCCAATCTTTCTCAGATCCCTGTTGTTGCCACCGCCACCACCCCTCCTCACCCCCTTCCTGGCAGGCAGCATCTAATTAAAATGGCAAGAACGCTCGGCCCCCTTCCCCGAAGGAGTGTGCTGGGATTAGAGGTGGGGGTGGGGAAGCGTCGGGGCTGCAGCGGGATTCCGGGCAGTCTGATCTCCAAACAACAGCAAAATGGATTCTAGATCACTAAAGTCTTATTCAATACAATGGAACGACGTCTGAGGTGTTTCAGGAGAAGGTAAAGGCAAAGCGGCAGAGCTGGGGGGGGAAGGGAAAGCGTTTTGCAAAGGACTGGTCACAGACCCGGGAAACACACACACACACACACACACACACACACACACACACACACACACGCAGACTCCCCAGGGAGTTCCGGTGCGGTGGGGAGAAGCTGCTAAAACGTCTCTTTCACCTGCTGAAGTTCAGCCGTAAAACTGAAAGGTCACAGTCACCGAGTCAGCAAGGCACAGGCAGGGCTGAGTTCCAACCACAGATAAAGATGAGTGCACACTGGCGTTTAGGGGAGAGCTGAGCTCGAGCCCCAGCCCAGGAGGCAGAACCCGGGAGGGGAGTCAGTTACCATCTACAAGACCAGCCCGGAACAGCTATTACTGTCCTGCCCCCTTGAAGCCGCAGGTTCTGCTGGTGGGGACAGCTAGGCTCACGATGGCATCTTGCAGGTAGCTGGCAAACGTGAAGGGCCAGTGCCTTTATTCTCGAGGAGATTCTTTTTGCAGCAAGGATCAGTCTGGTGTCGCGCCTTGGCACGAGAGGGCTGTCCCCGAGCAGGCACACACATACACCACACACACCAGCCTTTCATGTAATGGTCTTACACCAATCGAAGATGAAACTGACATAAGCCCCACCAGCTTCCTTGCGGAGCCCAGGGAACAGCCAAGGAGCACAAGGGCAGCCCAGCCCCAGCTGTAGGGGTAGGACCTCAGCCTAGAACCCGGCGGCTGCCCGGGAATCAGGACAGAGAGGCAGGGACCGTCCCTCTCCCAGCCCCAGATCATTGGAAAGAAAAGAGAGGAAAAACAAAAACAAAAAAAAAAAAACACGTTCTACTCACCCTCAGGGCGGAGAGATCGATTTCATCCAGGCTGCGAGCTGGGGAGTCGCTCGCCATGTCGACGCTTCGCGGGAGATACGGACCAAAACTACCCCGAAGCGTCTCCCTTGGCAATTCCACCCTGGTCTATTTCGCTCGCGTCCTCATGCGGCTGTCGGCCAGAGAGGCCCGGGGCCCAGCCTCCCCCGCCCACCCGGGCCCCAACAAGAGTCCGATCCCGATCTTCCGAGAGCCTCGATCCGCGGGATCTCGGAGCCCGACCTGCGCGGATCTCCAAGCCCGGAGCCGCGGTGCGTGTGGGCTGCGCGCCCTGATCGGCTAAGGGCGCTGGGGCTGCGTGGGTGTATTTAAATGGGACATGCTTCTTTGCTTGTGCGTGGATGGCGGCTGCATTGGCTGTTATAATGAGACATATCAACTCTTCCACTCAGCTTGGGGGGGGGGGGGGGGGGGG
>CAJQZJ010034361.1:111085-123603 GCA_907164525.1 Lophiomys imhausi
AAGGGCGCACACCCTTTCCGCCCCAGCTTTTGCGGGTCAATAGTGCCGAATCAGAAGAGCCGATCTTGAACCTCTCTGTGCAGGCACACGAAGGCTGTTTTTTTAATGTGCCCAATTTGTGCACTACACCAAAATAGTCCTTCGATCGCATCTTGGGGTTTCTTGATGGCGTTCAGATGCTCTAATGGTGAAAAGGGTGGTGGGGCGAGGCGACGGGAAAAGACAGCAGCGTCCTCCCTACCCCCTTTAATTATTTGTGGGGCTGGAGTAAAGGCGGGCTGGTGCAACCGGTGCATATAAGGACTTGTGCGCAGAGAAGGGGATCCGCCTCCCCGCGCAGAGCGAGTTGGGGAGAAGCTCGCACGCGCGGAGCGGGCAGCCTGGCTTTGGAGCTGGGCAGTGCCCACGAGGTCTCGGTCATTCTCGTTCCCTGGGTTGCAGGAAGGCAGGCCGGAATCATCTATCGTTTTCTCAGCTAGGTAGATTTGCTAGAAGCTGGAAATTCGGGAGATGTGAGCTCTCCGTCTCGACATTGCCACACCCAAGACCTGCGCGTGCCGCAATTCCCCACGGAAATGACCGAATTGAAAAGCGAAGCTCGCTCCCTGGGTGCGGGAGCTCGAAGGCTTCAGGTGACTCCCAGACCGACATGCTGCCTCCGAACACAGCGTTTCTTTCTCTGCGGCTTTTCCGCGGTGATCTGGCCGGATAGATGGAGAAAGTTTGACTCGGGGAGAGTAAGACCTGACACGAGAGCGATTTGACTTCGCTCGCCTTTTCACTCAAAAGCTGGGTGTTTGCACTGCTCACAGGACTTTCTTTATCAAAAATGTAAAGTCACTTCCCCAGCCTCCCGCGCAGCCCTTCTCTCCTGGTTTGGCCACGCAAAATACGTTGGAAGAAAAACATTAATACTGAACTCTTCCCCACTCGCTTCAATTCATCAATAGTTTTCCTTTTGCGTCTGCTAAGTCACCAGGCCAAGTGCACTGGGGGTTTTGGTTTCTACATTTTTGTTGTTGTTGTTTTATTTTCTTTGGGGTTGGGGAGGAGTTTCTTTTTATTTATTTTATTGGTTGGTTGGCTTGGTTTGGTTATGAGACAGGATCTCACGTACTTCAAAGTGGCTTCGATTCACAATGGAGCTGAGGGTGGCCATGAACTCATCCTCCTGCAGGTACCTCCCGAGCTCTCAGATTACACATGCGCGCTAACACCCGGGCTGGTGCTACTTTTTTAAATCATGAAGTGTAAACTATGAGCCTCAGAATAAGTTAAATGAATGAATGAACAAATGAATGCTAATGTAGTCAGCTAGTGCTTGCTGGACGGCTCAGTCCCGGCTCAGTCCCGGGCTCACTGTTATGACTTAAATGCCATAAAAGTAGAATGCCTATCCGACAGCATTCAGATATAAGCAATGGTTTGGGAGCTTTTGCCTTTAAAGGGTATATGTTGAGCATTTTTTAAAAATGTTTTAAAATATTTTAAAGGCTCTACTTGACTTTGAATTCCTTAATGAAATCATTCGACTCACGTAATAGGTGCTGAACCTTAAGCCATTATGAAGGGACCATATACAAGCCATGTTTTCCATCCACCTTCCTTTTCCCCTTATGTTTCATCTTTTTTATTCTCACCCTTCTTCTAGTCAGCAGGTTAACATATCTCAAGGTAAAAGAAAATAATTTCAGATTAGGTATTGGAATTCATAAGCAGGAATACTTTTAAAGCTTCAAATTTGAAAATAGGAGATAAACACTTTTCTCGTAGAAAAGTAGTACAGACTTGTGTGAAGGCACAAAAGATCTTTCCCATGACCCCGACACAAAATTCTACTTTCGGGCTTAAAATCGGTTCAGAATAGTCCACAGTACTGCCATTGCTGCTGAGGAAGCCTCTACTCTGAGACAGAGAGGGTGGCTGCTTAGGCAGGAGTGCTGCTGGTTCCCAGAAATAGCCTGGAAGAGGGATCAGCAAAGTGCACCCTAGGTAGTAAGGGAAGGTGAAAGGGAGGAGACAGTTCCAGGTGAAGGATGGTAAATGTCAGGACCAGGAGGGCCGAGGTAGGATCAGGCAGAGTTTTGCATACTCTCTTGAACATCAAACTCTTTTTCAGGCCAAGTGCATATCCTATTTAGCTACTCCGGCATAAACGGTCTGATTTCTTTCCCTGTCTGAATACTGTCTGTGCCATTTATACTATCTATTGACAGTTTCTCTCTCTCTCTCTCTCTCTCTCTCTCTCTCTCTCTCTCTCTTTAAATCTAATTTAAAAGAAAACGTAAGTCATCACTGTAAAAAGAAGTCCATGTAATAGGGCCCAAGACCTTAGTAGGCCCCTAGACTTTAGCACAGCTGACTCCATGATGGAAGTACCATTCAGGCTGTAAAACTCAGCATGTAGATAGCACCACCTGCCAAAGGGAAAACAAAGGCCTAATCCACCAAGTCCATAGTACTGGGAAAGTCTCTAAATGTACTAGCCCTCCTTTTTGGCTTTGGTAGTCCTGCTTCTAGCTAACGGTTTTTGTGCTTAAAAGCTCACCCTGAGAAAGACTTCGGGCTACAGTAGGATCCCAGTGTAGTCTCCAGCCAATTAATGAAGACTTTTCTATTGGCTTAAATTCATGTCCAATCAATCATGTCTTCTTTGATGAATACATTACTAGACATACCTGCTTCTGTACAAATGAAACCATTTAAATAAATATAGTGGAGGTGAGATCTCTGCCATTACATTTTGGTTGACTATTGCTTCCTCCAGTCTCCGAATTTCTTACAGAACACACAAAAACCCAGACTTCACAGAGGCAGACAAGAAGTGAGGAACAAGAGGTCTGCAACTGAGATTATTTTAGATGCATAAGGATAACTGACTGGGAAAATGGAGAACAGGGAGAACAGCAAGTAGCCCAGGCAGTCAGGATTCGACCAAGATAGGATTTTACTCCTGACATGATCTGAGGGACTGAGGGATGAAGGGTCATTCAGGCATATCTTAAAATCCAGGAAAAAACACCTGCCTGCTGGTTGTCTATGGCACAAGTATGCAATACCAACAGAAAGCTGGCACAAGCAGGAAGTGCACACATCAACTGGCCAGGTAGGAGGAGGAAGAGGAAACAGTGGAAGGCAAGGAAGCCTGGTGCTAGCTTTGGGTTTTTAAAAGCTGAAGCAAATATCATTAGATATTTGGAGTAATTAAATATGGATTACTAGTTATAGGTATTCATGATACTGTTTTTGGTACATTTATGTATTGAAATATTCTTGTATCTTAAAAGTATTTACAAAAGAGAGAATCCAAAGGAAGTGTTTTCTCCCTGTTATGTTCAGTGTTGTTTAATAATAAATCTATATGCCAACTCAAATCACAATGTGGAAATCAGAAATAACATGTGGAGGGGTTCAAATGTAGCCCAGGCTTGCCCCTAACTCAGTATATAGCAAAGGATGACCTTAAATTCCTGAACTTCCCAAGTGCTGAGCCACCATGTCTAGCTCAGAAAAATATTTTTAAACATACATTAAGATTCTAAAAGAAGCAACATCAACTGGCCACTTATCCAGAGTGCTGTCTAGATGATCTAAGTCAGCAAGATTGGAAGTAACATTTAATATTACAACAAACACCATACGGATGAGATTTGGGCAGACTGGAAGCTACAAGAGCAGGCATGATTATTGTGGTGAGTAACAATAATAATAATAATAATAATAATAATAATAATAATAATAATCGATGTAGATCATTCTATGTAAAAGCAGTATTAGGCCGTGAAGGACCTGGGTCACACAAAACCCTTACCTCACAGAGACAGACAAGCTCATAACAGTCAACAATCAGGTTATTTTAGATATGTAGGGACAGTTGATATGAAGAATAGGGACACTCAGCAGCACACATCTCCTCCCTCACCTCCAGCACTGAGCATAGATAGGTGCTGGTGCCAATGAACCAAGCTAGTACCAGAGTGCTGGTTCCCAGTTACTGGGAGGAAAAGGAACACACAAACCCACCCCAAAAACTGCCTGTGTCTCCCAAGTCCTGCTCTGTTCTTCTTCTACCACAGACAAGCAAATGAGAGTTCTGAACACAAGGATAGGCACACATGGACAACCACCCTGTCACCAGTGGTCATAGGAATCTACTACTAGAGAAGAAAGACACCGACTTCAATCAGCAAACTGAATCAAGACCCAGGATAATCTTACAGCAAGAAAGCCTTACAATATGCACTTTGAAATCCTTAGAGGCATAATCCAGTACTTAATCTTCATAAAATGCAATATTTTTTCAAAACTGGTTAGAGGACTATTTAGTCGTGTTTTATGGGTACCAAGGAGATGATAGCATGCTCATTGCACAAACTTGAGAACATGAATTTGAATCCCAGCACATACATAAAAAAAAGACCTACTGTAATATATACCTGTCGTCCCAGTGCAGTGTGGAGGCAGGAGGATTCCTGGGACTCACTGGCCAGCTAGTCTAGATGAATCAGCAAGCATGATCAGTGAGAGACCCTGTCTCAAAAAATAAGATGGAGAGCAATTAGGAAATGCTCCAGTGTTGACCTCTGGCCCTCATTTTCACAAACACACAAGCATATAAAAGTGTTTAAAAGACTATATTGAGATAAAATCACAGTGGACAGAAAGAGGAGTTGTTAATATAATGTCAATTAAGATAATTATATTAGCCGGGCGGTGGTGGCACACGCCTTTAATCCCAGCGCTTGGGAGGCAGAGGCAGGCGGATCTCTGTGAGTTCAAACCAAGCCTGGTCTACAAAGTGAGTCCAGAACAGCCAGAGATACACAGAGAAACCCTGCCTCGAAAAACCAAAAAAAAAAAAAAAAAGATAATTATATTATCAATATAATAAATCACACATATTCTTCTAAACATTTGTTGTGCTCTGAATATTTCTGGAACCCCTAACATTAAATGTTGACAAATGAGTTCAGCAGTGACAGTATGAAGAGGCAGTGCTCTGGTGATGGGAACGCAAAGGCAGCGCCCTTGTGCCCTGGGAGGACATGAAGGGCATCCTATGATTTGTTTACATGTGACATTTTGTTCTTACACTTTTTGTTGGGCACTGAATGAGAACTTTCAAACAAAAGATACTGGAACAATTTCCAGCATATTTTTTGTTGTTCATTGTCTTCCATGTAGTATACAGATCTTCTAATTAGATGTACATTGACACTTCCAGTTATAGCTTCATGTTACTTAAGTTTTTCTGCTGTTGCAAGAAAACAAAACAACAACAAAAACAAATGAACAAACAACCTGGATCTAATCTTGTATGATACAAATTTGCCCTTCTACTCCATCAGTGTTGATGCACCATGGTGACAAAGAGCTCAAGTTCAAATCCTGGTTCAGCCACTTATGACTGTGTTGCTCTAGGAAAAATCAAATCTTTCTGCTCTTCTGTTATTCTCATAATGACATTATCATAAAAAATGCTAATAATACTGGCTCTTTTGTTAGGCAGTAAATGTTAAATATGTAAATGCATCAAGGTTTTCTTAATCTAGTTTGACTACTAAAATAAAATGTCTCAGAGTAGGTAATGTTATACACAACAGAAATGTATTGCTTATGTTTAGGATCTGGAAAGTCCAAGGTCAAGGCACCAACCCTTGAATGTGTTAAAACTGCTCCTCAGAGTGGAGATGACTCACAGAAGAACAGAAAGATTTGACTTTACCTTGAGAAATACATTCATAAGTGACTGAGCAAGGATTTGAACTCAGTGGCCTGGGTTCTCCCACACCAACCAATCAACAACCAAAAAAAAAAAAAAAGCCCTACAGATATGCCTACAGGACAATACAATCCATGATCCAGGATATCCCTCAGTTGAGAATCCCTCAGATTAACTTTTAGCTGTGACAGGTTCATAGCTGAAACTAACTAGAAAAATTGTCATCCCTGAATTTATTATTAGAAAATGTGTTAGACCAAGGAGATTACACACACACACACACACACACACACACACACACACACACACAGGATACAAAAAATAGTAAAATAAGCAAAAGCAGCATGTGCTTGTGAATACGTGTGGTATGTATGTACATGTATGTCTGAAGGCATGAATGTATGTATGTGTGTGTGTCTGTATGAGAAAGAGACAGAGAGAGAGAATTAATGATGGATGCCTAGATCAATTTGACCTGTAGTCATGTGTGTGAGGGATATTTTTTTAATTCCCTGAATAGATGTAGAAAGATCCAGCACACTGAAGGCATTCTAGAATTCTGACCTTTGCAAGTGGAGAGAGAGGCCTACAGTAAACGTGGCTGCATTCTTTTCTATCTGTCCTTGACTCTAAATGTCATATGGCCAGCTGCCTCATGCTCCTACTACTGTGACTTCTCTATACTGCTGGACTGAAATCTGGAACCGATTTTGAATAAACCATCTCTCCTGCAAGTTGCTTGTTTTTGCAGGATATTTTATAGCAGCAACAGAAGGAAAGCAGGACAGTAGGTCACAAGGGAACCTAGAGTCCCACGCATTGTAGATAAGAGCTCTGCCACTGAACTACCCTAGTCCAGACACCTCTGTTGCCCACTCATCATTATTGTTAAGTTGATTTTGAGAATTGACTCTCCTGTGTTTACAAGTATAGGCTGTCTCAGATCCAAAGGGTGAGTGGCCTAAGCTGATCCTACAAAGACTACTCTCTCTCTCTTTATGGTTGGTCTAAATATAGGCTTATCCTACAGCACTGACTAATGAGAAGGGAAGTCGGTGGGGAGTTATAAGAATGTTTTTGTTTATCATTGTTTATTTATTACTTCAATTTACATCTTCATCACAGTCCCCTTCCTCCACCCCTCCCAGGCCCACCCTCCCAAGCTCCCACCCTCTTCCCTCTTCTCTCACCTATCCTACTACTCCAGTGTGGGGTCCCCTATATATCAGCCCTCTTCAGTTCAGCAGCCATATGAGGGCTAAGAGCTTCCTCTTGCACTGGAGGCCTACATGACAGCTCCACTAGGGCAAAGTGTCCCACCAAGTAACAAAGTCTATGTTCGTGTTCCCTTTGGTGCATTGGCTGTAGTATAGTTATCCTGTACTATATGGCTAAAATCCAGTTATAAGTGAATAGATGCCATGTGCATCCTTCTGAGTCTGGGTTAGCTCACTCAGGATGAGCTTTTCTAGTTCCATCCATTTGGCGGCAAATTGCACGATTTTCTTTTTCTGACAGCTGAGTAGTATTCCATTGTGTAGATGTACACAGCTTTTTTAGCCATTTGTCGGTTGAGGGACATCTGGGTTGTTTCCAGTTTCTAGCTATTACAAATAAAAGATGCAATGAACGTGGTTGAGGAGATGTCCTTGTGTATTGATAAGGAATAGTTTGGCTGTATACCCAGGAGAGGTATGGCTTTCTAATATATCACCAGACTGATTTCCATAGTGGCTGTACAAGTTTGCACTCCCCCTGAAAATTAAAGCAAGGGGCCGAAGCAACAGAACAGAGTTTAAGACTGTTCTTCCTGAAGACTGGGGTTGGATTTCCAGAGTCCACATGGCAGCTAGCCACAGTCTGTAACTCCAGTTGCAGAGAATGCAATTTCCTTTTCTCACCTTTAGGGACAACAGGCACACTTGTGGTACACTGACATGTGTGCATTCAGGCAAAACTTAAGAATGCATAAAATAAGAATAAATAAATCTTCTTAAAAAGAGAATGTTAAAATGACAGAAGATGATTAACACTCAAAAGAAGCTTGCTGTGATGGTAACCATCCCAATATAGTTCCCAGCACTCCAAAGTTACTTGATATTCACACCCTTGGGTGAATCCTTCCAAAGACCACAGAAGCCTTCCAAAGCTAGGAAATAAAAGGCATGCCCGTCTTTGACTTTGCTTTCAAATCACTTGTTGTATGACACAGTTGCTCAGCTTTGGCACTGGTGACATGTGGGACCTGGCGTTCTGTGTCATGGGAGGAGGCTTCCCGGGACAGTGCAGGATAGTCACCAGAACCATTCATCCTACTGGTAAACACCAGTGATGCCTTCACAACTGTGAGATCCAAAAAGAAACGTCAACTGTCCCCTGATGAACAGAAACCAACCCCAGTGAGTAGCACTTCTAGAGAAAGCTGGCCACTGGGTCCTGCTGACACTCACCTCCCTCAATGGCCATGTGAGTGAACCATCTTGAATGGCATCCTCTAGCTTGAGTCAAAGCCTAAGGTGTTACCACTCAGTTCATTCTCATAGCATGTCTCAAGAAAGATCCTGAGCTGTAGCATCCAACTGGCCTGCTCCCAAATCCCTGATACACCGGAAACACAAGAGATGAAGTGTGTTGTTTCGAGAGATTTGATTTACTGGGCACCAAAGGAGAACTATGTTATCTTCACACAGGCTTGAATGAAGATACAGTCATTGGATCTACAGAAGTCTTTCTCCTACTGGGACAGAGAATGAGAAAATTAACAAACAAACAAACAAACGAACAAAGATGCAAAGCACTGAGCTTATTCATGACATCATAAACCCACTCAGTTCACCCACCTAGAACCCACCTGTCTGAATTTATTTTCACAGATTATTTTGTTCCCATTCTTAAAACATGTTACTTGGTTATTTGCAACCAAATCTTTCCTGTTACAGAAAAATAAAAATATTTTTTTTAATTTTTAATTATGTGTGTTACTTGTGTGTATATATGTGTGGGCCATATGATGTGGATGTCAGGGGCAGCTTTCAGTACTTGGTTCTCTCCTTCTACCATGTGTCCTGGGGGTCAGCCGACTTGGTGGCAAGGACCTATATTCATTGAGTTATCCTGTCAACCCAAATCTTTTAATTCCTCACCATTGCTGGTTCAAGCATTAAAAAAAAAAAGCAATAACTCCAGACAATGATAATATGGTAATAACAGAAAGAAGAGGAAAAAGCACGCCAAGTCCTGGGATTATAAATAGCATTAGCTCTAAACACAGAAATATATGCTGATGGTGCATAATATATAAATGAATATAAATTGAATGCTTATGGATAATTATTTTAGTGGAAAAAACAGATCAAGTTACCCTGAGAAGTTCTGTAAAATGGTAAAAGAAAAACATGAGACAGAATGTGTGCTCCAAATGCTGCCATGTTTTTAGGTAGTTGAGTCCCCACAGCATCCGTTCTATTTTTGGTACTACTGTAGGCAGGACAATAGTCCTCACACTGTCCACCCTTGTCCCTGCCATCTGTGATTAATGTAAGAGTCAGAGGCCTTCCCGGGTGTGAGTAAGTCCCCAAATTCAAGGTGTGGAAATGTTCCTAATCTATCACAATGGACCCAAAGCAATCACAACCTTCCTTAAGACTGAAAGGGAGAGGCAGAAAGAGACCTACAAAAAGATGTGATACATCACAAAACAAGGATAAGCAGCAAACCAACTGGGAGGAAGAGGGCCACATGCCCAGGAATTTGAAAGGCCTCAAGCTGAGAAGGACAGAGGGACTAAGTCCCCCAGAGAACTTCTAGGAGCAACTGTGGTCCGGTTCACAGCGAAACCCATTTTGAACAAACATACTCTACCAGGAATGTGAGGGAAGGCAGGAGAAGGCAAGCTGAGCACCAACACTTAGCTCTCTCCATTTCCTGCCCACTGAGGAGATGTGACTAGCCACACTGCCTCTTTCTCCACCACGTGTATTGTACCCTCAAACCGTGAGCCAAAATAAATCCTTCCTTCTTGATGCTGTTTTTGTGAAAGATTTCTGTCACAGAAATGAGAAAAACAACTAAAGCATGCACTAGAGAAATAATGTCTATGTTGCTTAAAGCCACTACACTTGAAGCAGTCTGTTACAGCTGAAATTATAAAAACCAATAAACTCCCTTTATCCATGTTTCCTTTAGAGCAGTTGCCTCTTTGCCTTTGCCTGAAGGTAAATTGGGGCTGTTACTCAAGGTAAAGTAGCGAAAGGCTGAGGATGTATCTAATACTGGGACAGAGAACACTGTCAGTGAACTCTGCAACTAAAGAAATGAAACAAACTAAAGTGGCTACTGTTTATTTATTCTAGTGGCACCTCACACCGGGTACCTGCTAGGGAAGAGCCCCACCCCTTCAGAATGGGAAGTCTTGCTTGTCCGGGCTATGTATTGCTCTGTAGCGAACTCTCTCAAAGGGCAGAGACTTAAAACAATAACAATTACTCCATTAAAGCTTGTGCTAGTTACTTGTTGATATGACAAAATACATAATGAAAGCAGCCTAAAGACGGATTTGCTTTGCTTACAGTTTGACTCACAGGGTGTATTCTATCACAGCAGGAAATGCATGGTGGCAACCATGTTGAGGGATTGACCAGGCTAAGACCCGAATGTGAGTGGGGAGAGGAGAATTTTGGTGCTGAGCTTGCTTTCACTTTTTTTTTTTTTTTTTTTCATTTTAGCACAAGCTGGGATCCCAGCCCATGGGATTGTGCCATCCATGTTTACGGTGGGTCTTACATCCTCGGTTAAACAGCCCTGGAAATGTCTTTCTAGGGAATGTGTCTCCTAGGTAATTCTAAATCCAATTAAGCTAACAACGAAGATTAACCATTATTGTACATAAGGAAACCTATAACCTTGGTAAGGATTGGGGAGGAAGTTCATTTGTTTTACAGAGCACCAGGGCTCAAGGGCCTACTTTCAAAGTGGCTCACTCATTTGCCTACCACGTTTGATAGTAGGATAGCAGGTCACCCAGTCAGGGTTGATGACTGAGAGGTCCATTTCCTCTGCTGGTGAGTCTTTTACTGGGGACTGTCAGGGATCTCCACGACTCAATAGCTGTGATACAAAGGTACGTGATGAGAAATACAAGAGATTGGATTCTCTCTTGTGTTTGAGTCTCACAAGTTATGTGACTCCAATCCCATCACAAACCCACCCAGGTTTAAGAAGATGTGTAGATCCCACCTGCCAATGGAAAGAGAATTTAGTCACATTGACACAAGCATGGGAGACAGAAGTCAGTGCTGTTGTCCTTAGGCAAACAGAACCTACCACAGTCTTCAAGCTTACTCTCACTTTATGTCTCAGATGCTTTTCCTTTGGTCTCACTAGGCAGAGTGAGGTATCGCTTGCAGCCAAAAGCTGGTATAGCAGATATAAGTGCAAGAATACTAGAATAAGGATGCATATTTAAATTTTTTTCTCCTTTTATTTTATTATTTCTCTCCATTTTACTTTCTATTTGAGAATTTTGTACAATGTGTTTTGATCATATTCACCCCCCTCCCTCAACTTTCCCAGATTCTCCCCTACCTATCTCCCCAATTTTGTCCCTTAAAAAAAGCCCATCATGTCCAAATAATTAGTGCTGCTCATATATTCTTGGATGTGTGGCCTCCCATTGAAGTGTGGGTGACCTACGAGGGGTGACACTCCTAAAAAACTGACCCTCCTTCTCCCAAGAGCTATCAATACTAAGCAACGCCTCATCTAGAAGTGAAACTCATTTCCACAGGCACAGTTCACACTGGGATTTTCTCTGTGGTGAGCTTGTACATGTCTGGTCCATGATCTCATGCATGTTTTGACTTCATGTGTGCTACTGCTCTGCTGGGCCCAGAAAACAGTCTCCTTATAGTCACCCACCTGTTCTGGCTCTTACAATCTCTCTGTCCCCTCTTGAATAGTGATCTCTGACCTTTTGAAGAAGATTGTGTAATACAGATGTCCTGTTTAGGGTCAAATATTTCACAGTCTTGTGTGCACTGTACCTTGACTGGTTGTGGGCCCATGCATGCTACCTAACTAGAAAAGTAATCATCCATCTTAGACAGTTGTGAGCCCTGTGTGCTACAGTAATGTAGCCTGGCAAGACATGCCCACTGGTGCAATGGTGGAATTAATATCAAGGAAGTAACCAACCACTTTTTGATTGGATTTAAGTCCCACTCCACAAGATGAAACCCATACCTGGAACTATTATCAGGCCTAGAATTGGTGGCTACTCAGATCATAGGTTTTAGAGAAGAGGCATCCACTATTCTTCTGCTAAATGGACCCAGCATTAAACCAACTCCTAGGGATGTAGTGTCGATATATTTATCAGTCCTTATCAGAGAAGCTCTACTTGCAGTAGATGGTGATTACTGCAAAGATCCACAACCAGTCACTGTGCAGAGAATAAACTTCCTTCTCAGAAGACAAATGGTATATGTGTGCAAAAGCAAAACAAAGGACTGAGAAGATGGCTCAGTAGTTAAAGTGCCTCCCATATAAGCATGAGGGCCAGGGTTCAATCCCTACCATCCACAGAAAAACGAGGAGCTGCAGCACGGGGCATCTGGAGGCAGAAGGCTTCCCAGAGCTCACTGGCCAGCAAGAGTAGCCAACCAATGAGCTCCTGATTCAATTAGAGACCATGTCTCAAAACATAAGGTGAAACACAATCAAGGAAAACACCTAACATTGACCTCATGCCTACACACACACACACACACACACACACACACACACACACACACACACA
>CAJQZJ010034361.1:123613-142120 GCA_907164525.1 Lophiomys imhausi
CACACACACACACACACACACACACACACACACACACACACACACACCAGAGCAATCTTAGCAAACTAAGAACAAACATAGTGTTCAACTCTCCCATACCAGACTGAGAGATTTGATCAAGTCATAAAGCCCAACACCCCTCTCCAAAAAGCATCAATCATATATATATACCCATATTTTCAGACCACATTACAAGGTTTCTACATGTGTGGCAGATTATATATACATACATACACACATGTGTATATATGTATATATATACACACACACACATTCACATTCTTGCACCTTCTTTGCTACATTGGCTCTTGCTGATGTACTTAGACTTATTCCCAGAGGTCCAATGAGAAATTTATCATCACCCTGACCAGTACTTCTTTTTAAAATGAAAAGTTCAGTCTCTTAATGACCTAGCACTTGTTCTATGCTTCCTTCTGTATTTCTCTGGTACTATTTTTTCCTCTCAGGGAGGCACTGGGAGAATACTGCATTATTTTCCAATGGCTTTGACCTCTTTCACTTTCTTCTTTCTGTCTGTGTAAGACCCTAAAGGTTGGTATACTGATGCTAGATATTCTGCTCCCAGGGAAGCAAACATGCTCCTTGAGACTAAATTTTAAAATAGAAAAATAATATTGTTGTTTTGTTTCTTTTTTGTTTCCCCAATGGTGATAATAGATAGATATTAGACAAAAATATAATAGAGGATAGATATGTAAACGACAGATATATGTTAGATTATAGATGGATGATATATAATAATAGTGAGAGATAAGTAAACTGTCAGATGATAGATAGATGATAGGCAGATGTTATTTTTTTCTTTTTTTATGTTTATTTATTGCCTCAGGTTACATCTCCATCATAGTGTCCTCTTTCCACCCCTCCCAGTCCCTCCTCCCACCTTCTACCCCATATCCCTTCCATCCCACTCACCCTGAGTGGAGTGTCCCTACATATCAGTCCCCCACCCCTGTTCAGCAGTCATATGAGGGCCACGAGCCTCCTCATACACTGGGGGCCTACAAGGCAGCACAACTAGGGCAAAGTGTCTCATTGACAGGAAACAAAGTCTATGTTCCTGTTCTCTTTGGTGCATTGGTTGTAGAATAGATATCCTGTACTATATGGCTAAAATCCAATTATAAGTGAATAGATGCCATGTGCCTCCTTCTGAGTCTGGGTTAGCTTACTTAGGATGAGCTTCTCTAGTTCCATCCGTTGGGCTGAAAATTGCATGAGTTTGATGTTTCTGATGGCTGAGTAACATTCCATTGTGTAGATGTTCCAGTTTTTTAATCCATTCCTCTGTTGAGGGGCATCTGGGTTGTTTCCAGTTTCTAGCTATTACAAATAAGGCTGCTATGAACATGGATGAGGAAACATCCTTGTGGTTTGGTGAGGGATCATTTGGATATATACCCAGAAGTAGTATGGCTGAGTCTTGAGGTAGAGCTATTCCAAGCTTTCTAAGGTATCCCCAGACTGACCTCCATAGTGGTTGCATAAGCCTGCACTCCCACCAGCAATGGAGGAGTATTCCCCTTTCTCCACACCCTCGCCAGCATGTGCTGTCATTTGAGCTTTTGATCTTAGCCATTCTGACAGGTGTGAGAAGGAATCTCAGAGTTGTCTTGAGTTCCATTTCTCTGATGATTAAGGATGCTGAGCATTTCTTCAAGTGTCTCTTGGCCATTAGGGACTCCTCCTTTGTGAATTCTCTATTTAGTTCCGTCCCCCATTTTTTGATTGGATTATTTGGTTTCTTGGCATTTAATTTCTTGAGTTCTTTGTAGATTTTGGATATTAGCCCTCTGCCAGAAGTGGGGTTGGTGAAGATCTTTTTCCCAATCTGTAGGTTGCCGTTTTGTTTGAATGACAGTGTATTTTGCCTTACAGAAGCTTTTCAGTTTCATGAGGTCCCGTTTATTGATTGTTGGTCTTAGATCCTGAGCTGTTGGTGTTCTGTTCAGGAAGTTGTCACCTGTGCCAAAGAGTTAGAGGGTTTCCCCCACTTTTTCTTCTAATAGATTTAGTGTGTCAGGCCATATGTTAAGGTCCTCAATCTACTTGGACTTAAGTTCTGTGCAAGGTGATAAATATGGGTCTAACTTCATTCTTTTACATGTCTATATCCAGTTAGACCAGCACCATTTGTTGAAGATTCTGTCCTTTTTCCATTGTACGGTTTTGCCTTCTTTGTCAAAAATTAGATGACCATAGGTGTGTGGGCATATCTCTTCAACATAGTACTTGAAGCTCTTGCTAGAGCAATAAGACAGCTAAAGGAAATCAAAGGGAATACAAATTGGAAACCAAGAAGTCAAATTATCCCTATTTGCAGACGATATGATAGTATACATAAGTGACCCCAAAAATTCCGCCAGAGAACTCTTACAGCTGATAAATGCCTTCAGCAAGGTGGCTGGATACAAAAATTAATTCAAAAAAATCAGAAGCCCTTCTTTATACAACAAATAAATGGGCTGAGAAAGAAATAAGGGAAACAACTCCCTTCACAATAGGCACAAACAATATAAAATACCAGGGAGTAAAGGGAGTAACTAACCAAGCAAGTGAAAGACCTGCATGAGAAGAACTTGAAGTCCTTGAAGAAAGAAATTTAATAGGATATCAGAAGATGGAAAGATCTCCCATCCTCATGGATAGGTAGGATCAACATAATAAAAATGACCATCCTGCCAAAAGCAATATACAAATTCAATGAAATTCCTGTCAAAATACCACCACAATTCTTTATAGAGCTGGAAAAAGCAATTCTCAACTTCATATGGAATAACAAAAAAACCCAGAATAGGTGAATCAATCCTGTACAATTGAAAAAAAAAAAAAAAAAAAAACATCTGGAGGTATCACCATCCCAGATTTCAAGCTGTACTACAGAGCAATAGTAACAAAAACAGCATGGTACTGGCATAGAAACAGACCAGTGGATCAATGGAATCAAATTGAAGACCCAGAAATGAACCCATACTATGGTCGCTTAATTTTTGATAAAGAAGGTAGATGTTATTTAAAATGTTGCCATTGCTATTGGTAGTGCTCTGTGAATACATCTCTTTTTATTAAATGAATTTGGAGCAATTTTCTTAACGATTTGACCTTATGAAATCCAAAGACAAACACAGCACTATGTCTACCACACCAGTATTACAGTTTCTCTAAACACACAACAGTGTATTTACTAAGAATTTGGTAAGTACTTTCAAAATGGCATTTTTGGTTTTCATTCCTTGAGCGTTTTCTAACAACTAATATGCATAAAAATTTTAACATGCTGCTGGAATCCCTCAATATTTATTACTACAGAAATTTAATTGTTTATGATTTCATAGCAATTGCTTAATCTCCTTAAATACTAAGTAAGTTTTAAGTTCACTTGTAGTCTAGCCAAGTGGTGGAGTTTTCAGGCTGCTTCTCTCTCAGCATTCCTAGGATCTAACATGCAACAGTTAGCATTTGTATACGGCTCCCCAGCGTCCAGGCATACTCTTACAAGTGATTAAAGGACGTTAATTCTCTCCACTGGGCCTGCCCAGACCATGTCGAAAGCTCTCAGGGCCATATTTCCTGCCATCTTAGCCCCTTCCCCTACCCCATAACCTGTCTGTAGAACCATGACCTGTTTAATTTTACACTCAATTTTCCTACCTCACCAAACACAGAAAATAATGTTCACTTTTTCATTCCATATCCAGATATTTCCAGTGACACAACTGGTGGGTTTCCAGGGCTGGGTGAGGAGAAGGGAACCCAGCTTGACCCTGAGAGTAAGTCATATAGTAGATAAAGCTTTCATATAGTGGATACAAAAATACATTCCATA
The DNA here is from genome assembly GCA_907164525.1 of Lophiomys imhausi. Lineage (NCBI taxonomy): Eukaryota > Metazoa > Chordata > Mammalia > Rodentia > Muridae > Lophiomys > Lophiomys imhausi. The sequence goes on from CAJQZJ010034361.1 coordinate 127,461, forward strand.
TACTAGATAAAGTAGATCAGACTTTTAATGCTTGAAGGGACCTTGAAGATAGCCAAGTCCTGCCCCTGGGTTTTACAGATAAAGAAATCAAGGTCCAGGAAAGCTGTGGAATAGGGCCTAGTGCCCTGGAGTTCCCACAGGAAAAGGCTTTGAGGCCTGAAGGCTTTGGGGGTGGGGGAACTTAAAAAGCAAGACTGTCTTTTTCACTATTGTTTCTCACCAGATTCCCAATCCATTCATCCTTCTACAATACCATATTGTTCCCCAGACATTGAAAGCCATCTCTACTCGGTGCTTTTTTTCTTGAGGAAACTGTGATACACAACTGGCCATATTTCCCTTAATGTGTGGGCTGCCACATAGTGCCAAGCTGAATGAGTCGGTTTACCATTGTGGCTCCAGTGTTGGAAGAAGTGCCAAAAATGGAGCCCAGGAAGTGGGCTCTTTAAGCCAAAGAAGCCATGGAACAAAGAGCGGTTATTCTGATCAATTGGCCAAAGAAGACAAAAGATAAATGTCTTAAGACTCATCAAAGTCTCGCCAGTGGGTGCATGCATGGATTTTTGAGGCTGACATGAGAGAACTCTTTCTCAAAGCACTGGAGTGATTATATTGCGGTCCTCGGTTTTCTTTTCCACTCTGTGGAACTTTAAAGACATTTCTTGGATTTAGCTCTATTTCTCTAGTGTCCAGCCTAATGCTGGCTATATTAAATGCTTCTAATGAACATCTCAATAAAAGTGGCATTCATTAAAAAGTGAATTAGCTGGGCTGGAGAGATGGCTCAGCGGTTAAGAGCACTGGCTGCTCTTCCAGAGGTCATGAGTTCAATTCCCAGCAACCACATGGTGGCTCACAACCATCCATAATGAAATCTGGTGCCCTCTTCTGGCCTGCAGATATACCTGCAGACAGAACACTGTATACATAATAAATAAATCTTTAAAAAAAAAAAAGTGAATTAGTAAATTGTGAAGTTTAGTGAATTGGTAAATTATGGAGTTTAATGAGGTAGCCAGTAAAGGCAAATAAAAGTAGTCACTTTGAAGCCAATAAATAGTGAACAAGTCTTGAGACCTCTAAATGTTGACATTTTAAGTTGTGGCTTTGTACAACTAGTTGGTTCTAACAATAAACCAACAGTTCCCTGACTAAACTTATGTCAAAATTTTCTAATAAAAATCAGTTGTTGGACTGGAGATGTAGCTCAGTGGTGGATAGAGTACAGGCCTAAGGAGCACACAATGCCTGGCTTCCATACCAAGTACCACACTAACGAGACATAGCGTGCCATACCTGGAATCTAAACACTTTGGAAGAGGAGGCAGGATCCAAAGTTTAAGGTCATTCTCAGCTACATTGCAAGTTTGAGGCCTGCCTGGGCTACATGAGAGAAAGACAAATCAGTTGTAGATTCATCATTCATTCTCAAAAACTATAAATTCAAGACTGGGGTATTGCTTAAAACACTTTCCATGTAAGTGTGAGGACCAGACTTCAGTTTCCCAACACCCCCATAAAAGCCAGGTTGATCCTATAACCCCACTGTGGGAGACAGAGGCAGGATCACCAAAACAACCTGCCTTCCTAGCCACCAGCCAAATGAGTCAGCTCTGGATTCAAGTAAAAGACTTTGTCTAAGGTAGAGAATAATTGTCTAAGAAGTCTAAAGTAGAGAATAACTGAGGAAGACACCTGAGATCAACCTTGGGTTGACACACACACATGCACACATGCACACACACACAGACACACACACACATGCACAAACTGCAGCACACATATCCTCCTACACATATGCAGACATACATCCACACATGTGATTGTAGATACTCATATGCAAAAAAATTGAATTTGGGATACATGAGACTTTGTCTCAAAAGTCTAAATATCAAAGAAATAAAAACAATTTTGAAAAAAACTGTAAATTCAAACAAATGTGTGTATATCCATTCATCAAAACATATGATGCATACAAATAATCAAGATATACTCTGCCCTTTTGGTTTACACAGTATTTCTAAATGTGGGGTATTTCCATTATAAGAGAGATCCAGGCTTGAGGAACACATTGATTCATAGAATATTGGCTAGCAAGATTCCGGAATCTTCACTTTTAAATATGTATCTGTCCAGGTGTCTCCTTTCTTATTACTAAATTCTTATTGAGCTCTTCTGATGTGTAAAGCCCAATATTTTTTAGCTGGAGCAAATTATAAATGAAATGGGAGATTATCTCTGCAAGAGACAAAACCAAATCTTGCAGTTAAACATGATGGAACATAGGCTAAAGGCACAGCAGAGGGGTGAGCTCAGAAGAACTTCAGGAGCGTTGTTTGGGGACTTTCAGGAGGAAAACCAATGTGTAAAAGTTGGTTGGAAAGAGGTTCTGGATTTGTACTGAAATTATTGGTGAGCTCTCAGGAAACCAGCACTGACACGTCTTCTACCCAAACACTTATTTACAATGTAGGCAGCATGGCTGTACCATGTTGGAACTCTTGAAAGCTCTAACAGAACCATACCAAGGACTCTTATTGAGTCAAACAATGGCATGAGTATGTGTGCAACTCCTTCAGATTCACATGTTAAATTCTTACATCCCAGGATGATAGCATAAGGAGGTGGGGCTTTGGAGAAGTCCATGGGGTCCTGAGGGTGGAGCTTTTTGAATGAGATCAATGCCTTTGTGAAAGAGACTCCAGAAAGAATGTTTCTCATTCCCACATGAGGACCCAGCCAGAAAGTGCTGTTATGAGGAACGGGCTCCCACCGATCACTAAATCTTTTGGTACTTTGTTCTTGAACTTCCTATTCTCTAGAATTATAAGAGATACATTTATATTTTTTCTAAACCACCTCATTTAGGCATTGTGATATAATGGCTTGACTATGGTAAGGCAGCTCTGCCAACGCTGTTCATCTGTGCCAGGAGAGGTTTAAAGCTCTTCGATTCTCAGCAGTTGGACTACACTAGAGGCCATTCTTTTTAAGCCACACTAAAAATATGGAGCCTGGTAGGTTGAACCTCTGCCCCTAGACAGTCACAGGTAAGAAAGCGTACGAGCACACTTCGTTGTGAACTTTCTTGTTAAGCCTCCCAAGCAAATGCCACAGCTCATTCAAGCCACAATTCAATCACAGCTAGCAGCCACTTTGTTTTGTGATGAGTACGTCTTGGAATATGAGTATCACTGTGCTTAAAAGCCCAGCTTTAAGCCCTCTGCAACCTGAGAAGAAACTTGGTTGAAGATTTGTTAAAAATTCTTATTTGAAAATGTTCAAGCATGTAAAAGAAGACTATATCTAGCTTTTCTGTAGCCATCAACAGCCATGGGCATGCTCAGTTTTTATTACGCCGTCCCCTCACCAATGACTTTATTTCCCTGGCTGATTACTTGAAGACCAATCTTTGCATCATATCATTTCACCTATAAATATTTTGCTATGCATCTCCAAAAAGAAGAGCTACTTGAGTGAGGGCTGTGCCGAGTGAATACTTCCAAATCAGAGTTTGGGCATGGGGAGGAGGAGGTAGTGGAGAAGCCCAGCCAACAGCAGACACTGTCCTAACCAGTGATCAAAGGGCAGCAGCAGCAGCAGCAGTGATGGCCCGTATTGATGGTTTGCTGCCCCAATTTGATGGAATGAGCTAAGCACCAGTAGGATTTGGGTAAAACATGTAGGTCAGTTACCAGGGATACACCAACACTGCTTCTTTCGTTGTGGCAACTGTGCAGAGTAACAAGAGACGTTCAGGGCAGGAGAACCTGGCTCCAGAGCTGTGGTGCTTCCTCATAGTCAACTTGACTAGACCTGGAATCACCTAGGAGACACACTTCTGGGTATAACAAGAGGGCATTTCCTCGGAGGTCTAACTGAGCACAGGAGACTGAACACTCAGCAGCAGCTCTTGTTTCTCTCTGCTTCCTGACTGCAGATGGAACGTGAGCAGCTGCCTCAAGCTCCTGTGGCCAGGCTTTCCTCAACATGAACCTTAAAACTGTTAGCCAGTTAAGACCCTTTTCCGTCACCCCCTTCACCACAGCAGTGAGAAAGAACCAATCCAGGCGGTGCAGGAAGCTGGGCCATATCTTAGCAACTTCTCAGTGGTCTGGAAGCTTAGCAAAGGATGGCAGCAGGAAAACCACAATGTCACTGTCACAGTCAGAAGGAAATGTGAAACTAAACCAGCTCAGAGAGAATATTTTACATGATCTCATTTGTAGCTACCTTCTGCAGAGATATTTGCATCATGATTGGAAATTGAAGCACTTTCCTGATGAACATTAACAGCATTAAGGGTTATTCTCCAAAGCAGCTGCTGACTACCCACTCAGGTCAGTGACCTTTAGGCATTCTTCAGTTTCCATTCTCTCTTCAACATTATATCAGTCACCTTTTTCATAAAATGGAATAATAGATTTTTTTCCACAAACTTGATAGGGCCTTTTCCCTTATATTGTAGCCAAGATTTGTTGCAATAAAACTTTTACTTCTGCTCATAATCAATTTATTTAAAAATTCTGCTTCACTAGCTCCTAACAAAACAGGCATGATTTATTCTAAATATTATCTGATGTGCAGTGTGGTAGTATGAATAGAAATGCCCCCCCCCATAGACCCATAGAAAGTAACACTATTAGGATGTTTGGTCTTGTTGGAGTACATATGGCCTTTATGCAGGAAGTGTGTCTCATTCTCTTCCTGTTACCTGTGGATACAGATGTAGTACTCTCAGCTACTTCTCCAGCACCACGTCTTCCTGTGTGCCAATATGCTTCCTGCCATCATGATAATGGACCAAACCTCTGAAACTGTAAGCCAACCCCAATTAACTGTTTTCATTTATAAGAGTTGCTGTGGTCATGGTGTCCCTTCACAGGAATAGAAACCTTAACTAAGACACCCAGTCATACTTCATTTGGTTGCTGTATTCAGATTATTAAGCATAGTAAAGTTTGGTGAGCACAGTCTTCTCCCAGACAGAGACCTGATGACCCTGAATGGCAAACTCTCCCTGGACTCAGTAATCCCAGCACTCAGGAAGCTTGGGTAGGAGTATTGCAAGGTTAAGGCCAGCTTGTACCTCATAACGAGAATCTGAGTGAAGGGAAATAAATAGATGGATGGTTAAATAGACAGATAGATAGATAGATAGATAGATAGATAGATAGATAGATGATAGATAGATTCATACATACATAAATACATACATAGACAGATAGGTAAATGGGAAGATGGATAGATGATTGATAGATAGATTCATACATACATGCATACATAGACAGGTAGATAGGAAGATAGATGATAGATAGATAGAAATAGAGAGATAGATGATACATACATATACATATATATATATATATACATAGGCAGGTAGGTAGATAGGAAGATAGATAGATGATACATACATACATACATGCATACATAGACATATAGGTAGAAGGAAGATAAATGATAGACAGACAGATACATACATACATACATACATACAAACACAGGTAGATAGGAAGATAGATAGATGATACATACATATATACATATATACATAGACAGATAGGTAGATAGGAAGATAGGTAGGAGGGATGGAGGGCAGAGAGAGTGGAGAAAGATAATGAGGGAAGAGGGAGGAAAGAAGGAAAAGCAAAGGAGGGCTGGGAAGGGGAGAAGAAAAAGGGAATGAGGGGCAACCTTTGGCTATTTTTAAAAGCAATTCCTGAGATATTCTTACACAGCTCATACTTTTTAATTTTTTATTTAATACTATTATGTGTGTGTGCATATATATACATAATGTGCGTGTGAGGCATGCAGTTGCCACAGTGTGTGTGGTAGTCAGAAGACAACCTTGTAGTATGGGTTTTACCTTCCACCTTTATGTGGGTTCTGAGGACCAGGTCTCTAGGCTTGAGGAGCAAGCCACCTTGCCAGCCCCTTGGGCTCTTTTATCAAAGGAAACTCAAACTCTATGATGATCAAAGCGGGTACTTAATTCACGAGTTCTGGACTCTGCTTGCTGAATGCTTTTGATCATTTGGACACTGTTGAACCTGTCACTAGGGGAGAATGCACATTTATCATTTTTGTTCATCGAGTACTGAGGCCCATCTGCCGGCTTAGAATCTGGATTTGGGGCACATAACTGGAATGTTTCCTCATGCTCACTCTGCTAAGCTCAAGGAGGCCATTATCAATGGACCTCCATGTTCCCTTGTTTCTTTAGACCAGAACACTGTGTGTTGCCAAGACCCATGGACATGACTGGAAAGATAATCTGTAGTCACATGATGTAGTGGAAAAAGCCTTGGACTTGGTGGCCAAAGACCTAGATTCTGTGAGGATCTTTCACTACTTTGGAAAATCCCCTATCTTTTTAAGGAGATAAAGATAGGTTTTCATTAGGAATTTATAGTGCAGCAAATCCTACAAAATTATTGTTCTTACCTCAAAAATTAGGAAACTGAAAATTAAGTGAAATAGTGAAGCCGAAGAAGTATCCCGTTTATTCATATTTTCCTTATGAACTTTTCAGTCAAGCTTCATAATCTGGCTTGTCTCGACTTGTAACCCCAGCTTGTTTTCCCTCAGATAACAATGGTAGTGTTCTAGGCTGCTTCAGGGCACTTCCTAGGAGTGGCTATCCCAGTTGTGTGTGCCTGAAAGGGTATGTAATTTGGTCATTAATGGTTTTGCATATCTGACTTCTTAATAAGAATTTTTGAAGCCTCAAAAAAAAAGAAAAAGAAAAAAGAAAGAAAGAAAACCACTGCTTTTGCTCCATTGTCCAGTTTCCACATTTGCAGAGTTTACTAATAATATTGACTTTTTTGTGAGGGGAAAAAAATGCACAGGTGGCTGGAGAGACAGTGGTTAAGGGCCCAAGTTTGGTTCCCAGTTAGGCAGCTCACAATTGCCAGTAATTCTAGCTCCAGAAGATCTAATACCCTCTTCTGATTTCTACAGGAAACTCTCCTGTGTGGAAGGGCACGTGTACCCCCACACAGACACACGTGAGCACACATAATGAAAAAATGGAGAATACATAGGAAATAGCTGTGTTACCTGCTATGCATTGTTCAGTCAGGAATACTAATATGAATTACCATACAACAACTTTGGTAAATATCTCTATGGAGAGGACTAGGCTGCAGTTGGTCGTGTGTGTGCTGTACAGCATGAGGATCTGTGTTAAGATCCTCAACACCATCCTCCTCCCCCAACAACTCCCAGCTTTGTTGAGCTGATTTCTGTGAGTTTGAGGCCATCCTGGTCTACATGCTGAAAAAATATCCCTAGCATCATTTTAAAACCCAGGTGCAGTGGCTGTGCTTATGTCTTCTCAGTGGCGGGGGGTTGGGGTGCTAGATGGATCTATGCAGTTCATTGGTCATTCAGCCGAGCCAATCTGTAAGCTCTGTGTTCTCTATGAGACCCTCAAAAATGCAATATACATAAAAAATACCCAACATTGACTTCTGGCCTCCACCAACACTATATACACATGGACCTATATGTACTTGTGCACATATGCATACACTACATATACACATACACACACACACACACAGAGGCAGACACACATAGACACACACACCCTCTCACTCACCTAACACACACACACACACACACACCTCCACAACCATAAACCCACAACTTTGGCAGCATGTTTCACTGTAAAAAGCATATTAGCTTTCAAATGGCTTTTAGCTGATAGTTTATATGTGAAAGCTGTTTTTAATGGGCCATGTCACAAAATGTTTTTGGATGTTCATTTATTAATACACTGTCAAATGCACAATTGGGTTTTAAGCTTTCATGACTATATCTTCTCAAATTTTTATTTCAAGTGATCTACTGTGGTGGGAGATTTTGTTCCTTTTAAAAAACCCAGTTATGTTATGTGACGATGGTTTTTAATCCCAGGTGTGGGATATGGGGCTGTTTCAGTTGGTCCACAGCTGCTAACTATGAATACCTCATGCTCTATCAGGGGCATGGTTTAACCAGCTGAAGATAGGTTAATTTTGAGGGCTTTGGAGAGTATATAAATGCCAGAGACCACAGAGAGGTCGGGGAGTCAAAGAAAGAGAGGAAGAAGAGGGATTCTGAAGAAGAAAGCAGCTACTGCCCCTTTACTGCAGCTGGTTTGTCCTGTAGCTGTGTTTGCTGATTTGCTGGTTTACTGGACTGCTGGATATCCTGATGACTAAGACTGATATCCCCCCCCAAAAAAAAAAACAGAGGATCCTAATCAACAGGAAGCAGCTCAAAAAGAGACCTACATCCCTTTCCTCTCTAGCCTTCCTTCTCTCCCACCTACTGTTGGGGGGTTGGAAGGAATAAGGTTTGGAAGGGAGGTAAAGAGAGTTTTAAGATCCCCATAAAATAGATTTAAAAAAATAGTGCCAGCAATCTATCTTCTTTTGTGATCATTAAAAAAAATAGAATATGATAATTTGGAATTTTTGAGAAATTTCTGATTTGATTATTGGGTTTATAATAAGCTAAAGTATTGTTATAACTTTAGTTGGAGACAAAGGTTTCTTATCTATTATTTTGAGACTGGTTTTTTTTTTTCCTGTCCATCACTCATTTGCTGAGTTGTCAAAACCATATGAAATGGCATATCTGTTCTGGGGGTTCACAGGAAATGGCCTCTGGGTCTGCTGAAGTATTTATATCCTGGAACTCAAAGTCAAAGGAGAATTCCAAAGGTTACTATCAAACTGACTTGTGGATGGAGATAGTTTCATCCATAATTAAGAATTCCATTGACTACACAATAGTATACTATTCAGCTATCAAAAAACAAGGAAATCATGCAATTTGCAAGCAAATGGATGGAACTAGAAAAGTTCATCCTGAGTGAGCTAACCCAGACCCAGAAGGATGCATATGGCATGTACTCATGTATAACTGGGTTTTAGATATATAGTACGGGATAACTATCCTACAACCCACAGACCAAAAGGAACAGAAACCTTACAGATCTATCCTACAGGAATCTCCATCCAGCAGTGTATCAAAACAGATGCTGAGACACACAGCCAAACATTAGGTTGAGCTCTGGGAGCTATGCATAAGGGAGGGAGGAGGAATACAGAGAGACCAACCAGGAGGGGACAAGAACACCACAGGAAGATCAACAGATCCCATCAATCGAGGCCCCTAGTGGCTTTCAGAGACTGAAACCCTAACCAAAAAATTAAAGAAAAAAAAAGCATATATAGACCAGATCTAGGCCCCACTACACATATATAGATGATAAGCAACTTGGTCTTCATACAGATCCCTTAGCAAGTGGTGGGGGGACAGACTCTGACATGGCCTGTTGTCTGCTAGTGAAACACCTTACCGTAGCTGGGCTGCCATGTTGGGCTCCAGTGTGAGAGGAAGCTTTTAGCCCTAAGTGACTAAGGAACTGAGAGTGCTTGGTACATGGGGGTGGTCCCCCAGACCCAAGGAGAAGGAGAGGAAGGAGAGAGGGAAGAGGGTAGGAGGGTGCTGTGATTGAGATATAACTTGAATTAACAAATAAATGTTAAAAAAAATTTCTATAGGACCAAGGGGCTGAATTTTGGGATTACAGAGAGTTAAAATGTTGTAGACCAGAGCCAAATTACCTTAGACTATTTATTTGCTTTGAATGCCAGCACTATGTCTGGCCTATTATTCTGTGGCTATCAAAAACTTTAAAATGTGTTCTTAGCAAATGACTAGCTTCCACCAATTCAAAAGCTAGGGTTATCACTGGGCAGCCTCTGAGACCTAAAACTTTTGTGTAAGCATCTACCACTCACCATAATAGCTATTTGTACAACATCAGACCTGTAGTAGGGGCCTCCAATCATATAGTTGTCAGTTACTCCTTGTTGCTGTGTCCAAAGCTCCTAAGAAAACATAAGGGAGGAGAAACTTACTTTGCCTCAGTTTAAATCCAAGGTCAGCAGATCCATTGCTTGGGGCCAGGGGCGAGGCTGAACATGATGGGGTGAGCAGGAGGTGACAGAAGCTGCTCACCTGATAGCAGTCAGGAAGTAGGAAGAGAGAAAGCTAGCAGCAGTGCAGTCTATCTACCCAAGGGGTTGCCTCTCGTGGCCCATTCCCTCCTACTGGGCATCCTTTACTAGTTTCAGCCTCCTCCCAATAATGACATCCAATTGTGAGTATGTCCATGGACTAATTCAATGGTTAGTCCAAAGCCTTCACAATTCAAATGTTTCTCAATGATTTGGCCCACCAGCTGGACATGAGTTTTTTGTGGGAACACTTCATATCAGATCACAGCATGAAAGATGTGGGAAGATTATATGCAAATTTATAACACTTTATATAAGAGACATGAGCACCTGTGGGTTATATCCATTTGAGGTTGTTGGGCCAATACTCTCTGGATAGAAAGGGATAATTTATACTTCTTTCATAGGTGAAAGCACGTGCCATTTCCATTTTCTTTTCTCTTCTTTTTCTTAAAAAATATATAATATACATTGCATTTATTCTTTGAGAATTTTGTACATGTACAAAGGTAACTCCTGCCATAATCACTCCCCTACATCTTCCTTCTAACTTCCTGTTGCACACTGAAGGGCACAGCTGATGTGGTTTTGTGCCCAAGACTTGTACGAGATCAAACCAGACTTGATCTGTCTCATCATGGATGGAGGAGGTGAGGCCATGCCCCTGGTTGAGGATCTTCCTTCTAGGGAAGGGAGGCTCCATTTTCTCCTGGGATGTGGCCCCTTGAATGTGGCCCTTGCCTCTGTGGGTGACTCTGCACCCATGCACTTAACAGCACCACTTGTAGGACTCAGTGGGTAGAAAAGAACAGTTAATTTTCTCTTTTCAGTCAAATGGAAAAAGCCCTATAGGAGCCTGTTGTATGCTTGGAATTTCAAACACAATATCACTTTCATCACGCAGGCATCATTCCTGCATTCTGGTTCTTGGACTGAAAAAGCCAATCACTGATCTGTTTTCTTTCCTACCACACCATCTACACTAAAAACCATTCAGTGGGAGAGCGAAGATGGCGGCGACCTACACTGACGCATTCTGAACGCGGGGAAAAAAGAGCCATAAAAAACACAGAGTTATTGGGCACTGTGCAAAAACCGGAGGGGCTAGACCCCCCCCCCCCGGGAATGCTCACAGCTCCCAAGAGACTGTTAAAAGTCCCAGGGCAAGGCTCTCCCCATCTCTCACAGACACGGAGGCCACTAAACGCGGGATTCGGGAACTCCCATTTGGTGAGGCGCCTGGTAAGATCGATCCCAATTTACAGCAGGCAGAATCAGGGTCCATTTGGCCATAGATCGCTGTCCTATTGGGCTCCCCACACATCAGGTTGAACTTATACCCACTTAGAAAAGGTTGCGAGATAGTGGAAGCCTTAGCAAGGAACAAACAGGGGGCTCAGCGGGTGGTCCGCAGCCGCTAGTGAAGCAGGAGGGCGGGAGGTTCCGAGAGAGCGCAGGAAGCTGGGAACACAAAAGCAGGCGGGTGGGGCCAAATCTCGCACACTCACTATAGCGCAGCTAGGGAGAGAGCACGGCTGGCAGGGACAAATCCCTGCCAGTCCACGGCCGGTCATCTGGGGAGAGAGACAGGCGTGGGTGGGACCAGGGGTCCGTGCACCCACGGCGGAGCTGCTGGGACGAGAGGTGCACTCAGGCAGCCGGAGGATCCGGGGCTTGGGGTACCCACGGGACCCGTGGCGGCGCAGACAAGAAGGGAATTAGGCACAGGGTCCAGCCCTGTGGCAAGAAGACTAGAGAGAAACCAGAAATCGGGACCATAGCTGTATCCTGGAAAATCCAGACATATCAGGTGTGGAGCCAGACCCTGTCAGCCTCCGGGACGACAAACAAAGCCCACAGAATCTGTGCCTGGGCAAACAGGCCCATACCATCAGAACCATTACAGGCTGATAACTCAGAGTGCAACATAGAGAAGTCTGAATTGGGAGCAGTGAAACAATCCTGGTCCATTACTCACAACCTGGGAATAGGCTGCACCAGATCACAGTGCCTCTGGCCATTAAAACCACAGTGACCTTGAAATCCCCCTGTAAGCAACGACAGATAGCCAAGTAACTCGTCCCCTGCACCAAATCATCCACTGTGGTTCCAAGCACAGAAAACAGACAGCTAAATGCATCCAATGGCGAAAGGTCAAAAAAAAAAAATAGAAATCAAGGAATTATGACTCCAACAAAGCAGAACCACCCTAGCTCATCCAATTTGGATGACCACACACCAACAGAAACACATGAAAACATTGACAATTCTGCAGTATGGAAAGTGATAGAGTCCCTGCAAGAAGAACTTAAATCTATGAAGGAATTCAAAGAAACCACAATTCTACAAATCAAAACAAGGAACAACACCATTAAAGAGCTCCAAGCCAAGGTGACAGAACTTGAACAGGAAAAGGAAAAAGCCATGAAAGATTTTCATACAAAAACAAGCAAGCTGGAGAAGGAAATGTACAAAACGAACAAAACCATACAAGACATGAAAATAGAAATAGAAACAATAAAGAAAACACAGTCAGAGTTAAAAGAGGAAGTGAAGAACCAAGGGAAGAGAACAGGAACTACGGATGTGAGTATCAACAATAGGATGCAAGAGATGGAAGACAGGATCTCAGGCATGGAAGATTCAGTGGAAGAAATCAGTACAACATCCAAAGAAAATGAGAAGGCTAAAAAATCTCTCACCCACAACATCCAAGAAATCAAGGACTCAATGAAAAGACGGAACCTAAGAATTATAGGTATAGAGGAAAGAGAGGACTCCCGACTCCAAGGTCCAGGAAATATCTTCAACAAAATCATAGAGGAAAACTTCCCAAACCTGAAAAAAGAGATGCCAATAAAAATCCAAGAGGCATACAGAACACCAAACAGATTAGACCAGAAAAGAAACTCCTCTCGCCACATAATAATTGAAACCCCAAATGTACAGAACAAAGAAAGAATATTAAAAGCTGTAAGAGAAAAAGGTCAAGTCACATACAATGGCAGACCCATCAGAATTACATCTGACTTCTCCCCAGAAACGATAAAAGCTAGAAGGGCCTGGTCAGATATACTACAAGTCCTAAGAGATCATAGATGCCCAGCCAGACTACTTTACCCAGCAAAACTCTCTATCAACATAGATGGAGAAAACAAGATATTCCATGACAAAATTAAATTTAAACAATATCTACCCACAAACCCAGCCCTACAGAAAATCCTAGAAGGAAAATCCCAACCCAGAGAAGAAAACTCCACCCAAGAAAACAAAGGGAATAGAAAACCCATCAGCAACTAAACCAAAAGAGGAACAGGACCACCACCTATACCAAACTAATGGGAAATAACAACCCCAGGTCACTAATAACCATCAACATCAATGGACTCAACTCCCCAATAAAAAGACATAGGTTTACAGAGTGGATCCGCAAGCAAGACCCTTCATTATGCTGTATACAAGAGACACATCTAACTACAAAAGATAGACACTGCCTCAGAGTAAAGGGCTGGGAAAAGGTTTTCCAAGCAAATGGACCCAGGAAGCAAGCTGGAGTAGCCATCCTAATATCAAACAAAACAGACTTCCAACTGAAGTTAATGAAGAAAGACAAAGAAGGGCACTATATACTCATTAAAGGGAATATTCATCAAGAGGAAATTTCAATACTGAACATCTCTGCCCCAAATACAAAGGCACCTACTTTCGTAAAAGAAACACTTCTAAAACTTAAAGCGCACGTCGATCACAACACATTAGTAGTGGGAGACTTCAACACCCCACTCACAACAAAGGACAGATCATCAAGACAGAAGACAAACAGAGAAATATTGAGTCTAACAGAGATCATGAACCAAATGGACCTAACAGATATCTACAGAACGTTTCACCCAAACACAAAGGAATACACCTTTTTCTCAGCACCCCACGGAACCTTCTCCAAAATCGACCACATAATTGGTCACAAAGATAGTCTCAGTAGATACAAGAAAATTGAAATAACACCTTGTATCTTATCAGACCACCACGGAATAAAGCTGGTCTTCAACAGTAAAAGAATCAACAGAAAGCCTACACACACATGGAAATTGAACAGCTCCTTACTGGATGACCACTGGGTCAGGGAAGAAATAAGGAAGGAAATCAAAGACTTCTTAAAATCCAAGGACAATGAAGACACAACATACCCAAACCTATGGGATACATTGAAAGCTGTGCTACGAGGAAAGTTCATAGCACTAAGTGCTTTCAAAAAGAAAATTGTGACAGCTCATATTAGTGAACTAACAGCTAAGCTGGGTGAATCAGAAAAAAAAGAAACAAACACTCCCAAGAAGAGCAGAAGACAGGAAATCATCAAACTTAGAGCTGAAATCAACAACTTAGAATCAAAAAGAACTATACAAAGAATCAATGAAACCAAGAGTTGGTTCTTTGAGAAAATCAACAAAATAGACAGACCCCTAGCCAAATTAACTAAAAGGCAAAGGGAAAGAACACAAATCAACAAAATCAGAAATGAAAAGGGAGAAATAACAACAGACATTGAGGAGATCCAGAAAATATTCGGACATTACTTTAAAAATCTATATTCCACTAAATTTGAAAACCTAAGCGAAATGGACAATTTCCTCGATA
>CAJQZJ010034361.1:147120-157559 GCA_907164525.1 Lophiomys imhausi
AAAAATGAGATATAGACATAGCACAGGAAGGTCCAAGAAGAAGGGGCAGATTATTGAATATGCCCTTATACCTTTGTATTTTGATACAAAATTAGTAGTTTATTTGGCTAAAGTGGTATTGACCATTGTTTATTGTGCAAAAATAAGATTGTATTGGATTACATCGGTATTGATCTTTGTATATTGATACAGAATTAAGATTATAGTTGGCCACAATGGTATTGACCCTTGCATATGGACGTAATAGTAAGATTATATTGGGCTACATAGGCATTGATCTTGGTATATTGATACATAATTAAGAGTATATTTAACCACAACTGAATAGATCTTTGTATATTGATACAAATTTAAAGGTAATGCTTCCCAATGGTATCATACCTAGAGATACTTAAAAATAAAATGTGAAGCTCTGACCTCTTGATACCAACTGTCTAAAACGGTCTAGGATAGTTAAAACAAACTCCTAGTCATGCAATCATGTCTCTTTGTTGGCTACTATGACAGTCCTCCACAGATATTCTCTAAACTACCCAGTAATCAAGTTGCTAAGAGACAAGCAACATTTGCTTATCTAAATACAAGAGATGGATAGGGCATCTTCAAAAACCCCTTGAGATCTGCAGAATATGGCATTCAATGATGTTATCTTAAATCAAGATTTTTTTTTATATCGAGACATATCAGCGCCTGACGGCAACCCTATTCTACTCCAAGTAGAGGATAAGCATCGAAGAACCTCCACTGTAAGATGGTTGAATTGGTGGCAAGCCTTTCTCTTGGCATGAAAAAACCCCTTGCACCAACTGCAGACAGACTGCTGTCCAAAAAGGACAAAACTTGGTAGCGGGGAAGTCGACAGCCTAACTCTGCCAAGACAGGGTAGGAAAAACCCCTTGCTTCAACTGTAGACAGACTGCTGTCCAAAAAGGACAAAACTTGGAAGCAGGTAAGTCGACAGCCTAGCTCTGCCAAGACAGGGTAGGCGAGTCCTTCATAACCCCTGCTCTACAATCAATGTCTGTCAGAGAAATGGGGCCAAATGACTGAAGATTGATGCTGGAGAGAAATGTATGGAGAGAAAATGGGAGCTGTCCAGGCAGCCACTGGTATGTCATTTCTTAGTTTGGGAAGCTGCAGCCCTGCACTTCCTATATAATCAGATATATTTGTCCCTCTCAGGTCTCTGAGGTGGTTGAAGAATAGATAGCTAGAGTCTCATAGTTAAATTTTGAGTTGTTTGGGAATCAAGAGGGTGTTCTAAGAAGATGCTTTTTAAATTGTGATGAAAGTTGAGTTGGATATAGAACTTTAAACTCATGGAGATAGGTCGACAGTAGAATGTTGAAATCAGGTGCCAAATACATATAGACTGGACATTGGGATTGTATGCCAAGCCATATAACTCTTATAATTTTGGCCTAATTACCTATGTTGTTTTGTATTGTATTTATTATTATAAGAGTAAGAGCCATTTGTTGGACTGAAAGGGGGAGCTGTTGGGGGGAAAAGATATATCTTAAACTTAAAAAAAAGAAAGGGGATGGGTGGGTTGAGGCAGAAGAGGGTGGGAGGGTGGGACTGGAGGTGGGGTAGGGAGGGGATTTCAATTGAGATGTAACTTGAAGAAATAAAAAATAAAGTAAAAAAAAAAACAAAAAAAAACCATTCAGTGTGTCTTTGGTGAAATGGGAGAGTCGTTGAGTCCTTTCTGTGGCCTTCTTCCACCTTCCTCTCCCAATCCCTTTTCCAATTCACACAATCCTCTACCTTCCTATATCTTCTGAGACATACGGCATTTAAAGGATACTTTGTCAATGTATGCTAAGCCATATAACTCTTATAATTGTGGCCTATTTATTTCTGTTGTTTTGTATTGTATTTATAGTTATAAGAAAAAGAACCATTTTTTGGACTGAAAGGGAGAGCTGTTGGGGGGAAAAAGAAATACCTTAAACTAAAAAAAAAAAAAAAAAAAAAAAAAGGGGGGAGGAGGGGGGGGGGGGGGGGGGGGGGGGGGGAAGGGGGGGAGTGGAGGGGGGAGTAGGGAGGGGATTGTGATTGAGATGTAACTTGAAGAAATAAAAAATAAATTATTAAAAAAAAAGAATATAACAAAAGGTTGACAACCAAAATATTATGAGGTAATGTAGCTACCTGATGCTGGTTAATGCTGAAAAGAATTAAAGTGTAAATAAAATGCAAAGATGTGGGAAAAAAAAAAAAGGATACTTTGTCCTTCTAGAGTATCAACTGCTCGGGTTTCCAGAACCACGGTGACCTTCTCTTTTCCCTTTCTCCTGGGCCAGATCCTCGCTTCTCCATACTGCTGGGTTCTACTGGGTACTGATGCTTAGGCCTCATTATCTCTAGTTTCTTCCTTGTCACATTCTCCGGTACCCATTGTTCAATTTCCTTCCAACCCTCAGCACACCTACACGATGCAATGGTGGTGGGGAGCTGCTTAGGTGTAGTTCACAGTGTATATCTGTTAGTGTCTGTCTGTTGCTAAGCACCGTGAAGACAAGTGAATGAGGCTGAGAGGTATGGAAGGTCCCAGTCTTGGCTGAAGCATGTAAGGGGATGGTTCATTGCTTAACTCTGTTCCTCAGATGTACCATTCATTATCTTTAGTCCTTCCCTCCTATGTCTGATGACCTCCAGCCTCCTTTGTGTAGATCACTTGCTTGCATTTGGATAGACCTGTGTTTCTACTCTGACATAACATTTCCTGGGTATATGGCTTTGGGAAATCTAAGTGTATCATTACTATTAGTAGTGCTGAGGATTGAACCAAGGCTTCACACATGTTAGTCAAGCATTCTGCCACTGACCCATACCCTTCACCTCTACATTGTTATTGTTTATTTTTGTTATGGTGTGTGTGTGTGTGTGTGTGTGTGTGTGTGTGTGTGTGTGTGTGCGTGTTTGTGTGTATCTGAACACATGCATGTTGGCGGTCTTTGAGTGTAAGCATGCTTATGTCATGATGTGGATATGGACGTGGAGACTGATAACCTCAGTGTCAGTCTTGGCCTTCTACATTTGAGACAAGAGTTCTCTCTTCTTTTGTACTGCAGTATGCCATAAGCTAGCTGACCCACGAGTTTCTGGGAATTATCCTGTTTCTATCTCTCATCTCGCCACAGAATGCTGGGATTACAGGTGAATACTACTATGTCTAGCTTTCCATGGCCTCTGGGCATCTGAAATTAGGTCCCTTCTCTTGGTTGCATAGCATGCAACTTACTCACTGAACCACCTGGAAATACACATGCCCCCTTTAAAATTAGGAAAATACTGGGTCTTAACCTTGTGGTTCTATCATGTGAATTAAATGAGAATGTCTGTAGAAGTTTGTTAGAACGACCAGCAAAACTTCACTCTTGTTTCAATTCATAATTCTAAAGCCGAGGTTCTGCCAGTAAAGTCCTTCTGCAGCATGTTAGAAGGGATCCTTATGTTCCCTTCAATGCTTCATGCAGATTTTCATTGTTGCATATGCTTTTCCAAACACACATTTTTCTATATTGTCAGCTGAGATTTAATTAAAGTAGATGTCGGTACCTTATAATAATCAAACTACAGACAAAGGCATGGCCACTGCACCCAGAATCTGTGCCCACTCTCAGCTGTTGAGTCTTTGTACCCCTTGTCCTTCTCTTCACCCCGCGTTCTTTCTCTGCAATGATAACCACAGGCGTAACAGCAGTGACAACCGCCTTTGCTAAGTATGTGCTCTGTGTCTGTGGCTTATTTCCATTGTTCAACTTAATCGCCACAGTGGGTTTGCCTTATTATTATTTCTCAGTTGTACAGCTGAGAAAACTTGAATCAACTTAAAACACTGGATTAAAACTCCAAAGCTCACAATGGCGGATCCTGAGATGCCTTATTCTAAAACCTGCTGCCACTGTTAGTCCCAGGCTACTACTAATTGACTTTTCTGTATCACAGAATCTTTGTACGTAAAACTATAGATTTACCTCTTTTTGGACATTTTCTGTAAATTGCATATGTGAGCTCTTGTAACTGGCTTCTTTCACACAGCATAGTGTTTTCAGGGTCCTGTGTCTTGTAACATGTTGGGTACTTCATTCTCTTTTGAAAAAATTATTTTATTGTATTTTAGTGTGTGTGTGTGTGTGTGTGTCCATGTCTCTGTGTGTGTGTACCTGTGTGTGCCACACAGCACCATGCATAGAGGTCAGATAACAACTTTCAGGACTCGGTTCTCTCCTTCCTTGTTTTTAAGGCAGAACTTCTCATGCCATTTCTTCTGTGCCGCGTGCTCCAGGCTAGGTGGCATGTGAGCTTCCCAGTGACACTCCTGTCTCCACATTTCACTCACTGTAGTAGAGCCAGAATTACAGACAAATGCTTCTGTGTCTGGTTTTCTTACCTGGGTTCAGGTCATCAGGCTCACTTGCCAGGACTTTCCCTGATGAGCCATCTCTCCAACCCTTGACTCATTCTCTTAATGGCTGGATAACAGTCTGTAGGCAGATATCTTGCCTTTTGTTTACACATGCATCAAATGGAGATTTGGAGAGGTTTTTTTTTTTATCTTTTTTCCTGTTATGAAAAATGGTGCTATAGTATGACAAGGTGCCTTATGTAATGATACATTCCCAGTCTTCTTACTCCTGGGCCATACAGCAACTCTAAGTTTAAGTTATTATGAAATTCCCAATCTGTTTTCCAATGTGGTCATTTTTTTAGTGTTACGAGAAGCACACATTCCTTTGTGTTATGAAGATTCTGTCTCTTTGGGGCTTTTCTGTAGCCATGGAAGGCTGTTCAGCTGGATTCTGGAGCCTAGAAGTGCAGGGTAAAGAGAGGAGGAAAATGGATTGAATGCTGATTCCCGGGGGAGGTTGTTTGAATTACCTAACTCATTGCTGTAATAACAGGATGAAAACTGAGTTATGTATAGAACTTTAAACTCATTGAGATAGATATATAATAGAATATTAATATCAGTTACCAAATACTTATAGATTGGACATTGGAAATGTATGTTAGACCTTATAATTTTCATATTGTTACCTAATTGTTCTTATTGTTTTGTTTTTTATTGTATTTATTGTTATGAGAAAAAGAGTCTTGTATTGGACTAAAAGGGGGAGCTGTTGGGGGGAAAACAATACACCTTAAATTAAAAACCAAAGAGAAAAGAGGATAGGAGGGAGAGGGTAAGAAGAGGGTAAGAGGGTAGGAGACTGGGTGGAGGAGGGAGGGGACTGCGATTGAGATGTAACTTGAAGAAATAAATAAATGTTGAAAAACAAAACAAAACAAAAATGCCCAGTGGTAGCAGCTTAAGGAAGAAGGATTTGTTTTGTCATGGTTTTAGGATGGTTTCAGTCCATCCTGATGGACAGTAGGGGAGCAGGAGCTTGAGGCCGAGGGTCACGCTGCCATTGTGGTTGTGAGCAGAGTGCCAGTGTGCCACCCACTTTCTCCTGCCTTCCTTTTTGCTCAGTATGGACCCCTAGCCCACAGTAGGGGGCCCACTATCCCCTCAATTAAGCTTCTGGAAGTAGCCAGAGGTGTCCTCCTTGGGGATCTAAACTCAGTCTAGTTGACAATGGAGATTAACTGTCCCACAGAGGAGCTTATGCTTTGATGAGACAATCCGGGTTATCACATCCTTAGCTCTCCAGAAATACTGAAACACATGTAAGTCACAGTTTCTTGCAGTGGAAGTTTACTTTTGAGCAGTTTTCTAGCTTTTCCTACTCTGTTTCCTAGAAGTGTCTAAAATACATAAACTGTCCGCTCACAAGTACTTCTTGCCTCAGCCTTCATGGAAATTTATATTAATCAAAATTGCCTAACTGAAAAATGGCTAAGTGAATAAAGTCAGCACTAAGTCATTGAAAAGGTAGAAATAATTTGCCCTGAAGAGTCCCTCTTGTTATTTTCCCCACTATGAACCTACAGTTTTAAATATTTGTATTCATAAAGTAATAATAAATAAATAGAAGTTCTCCTGTCAATTTGAGATACATCCTTGCCCCTTTGGATGTCAGTATATTGCAGTGGCCTCTGAGGGCTCCTGCAGCTGAACTTGGGAAAACCCATTCCTATAGAGCCCAGTCCAAGCAGAGTGCACCAGAGCCACGCCTACTTCAGGCATTCTCCTTCCAATGAATTTGCATTTTGTATGCCCCGTAGCCCTCAGTGAGGAATCTATATCAACTCCTTCACCCCAAGGATCAGGGAACATCATGGAGGAGTGATCAGAAGGATTGTAAGAACCAGAAAATGGAGAGCAGTGTTGCAAAATGCTGTCTGCTGGACATGACATGGGTGTTGCACTAATGATCTCATAGCAGCTGTGGCTACCTGGGCAAGACCTGGACAAGTTCAAGTGGGTCCAAACGTCAGCATGGATGAGGGAAGGACCTTGTGAGGCCTTACCTGACTGGGAGCTGTTGACAGAGCACAGTGCCCAAGGAAGAGAGTGCCTTTCTTTTCCTGAGGACGTGACCCCCGATAAGTTCTTCATGTTCTGGTGGATGGTGCTACATCCATGCTCGTGCAGGTGATACTAACTGAACAGAGTGGAGCATACACGTATGCACGCACACACGCACACACACGCACACACACACACGCACACACACGCACACACACACACACACACACGTAAAGAGAATATGAAGTTGGGAGGGGGGATCATAATGGGGAGGTCCAGGGAGAGTTGAAGGAGAAAAATGCGGGAGGGATATAATCAAAATTTCATTGTATACATGTACGAAACTCTCAAATAATACATTTTAAAAATTAAAAAAGAAAACTTGATCTTTTTTGATTTTCTGTTTGCATACCAGTGTTCAATCTGCTTTCATTTTCACTTTCTTATTTAATTCTCATTCACAGTATTACTGTATCAATTTTTAGTTGAGGTGGTTTCCTTAGGATGACATATCCAGGAAGTCCTTGGATTTTAAATCTTGTGTAACACATTTCACTAAAGTATTTTGTTTAAAAAAAAGTGATATCTGCAAACTCTCTTCAACATAGTTGCAGGTGGTGTGTGTGATGTAGATATAGGTGAGATATAGATGCTTAAAAGCTTTTAGTAACCATTTTCTTCTGCCAATGCTAATTGTTTATCTTGCCTACATTTTTATTGTGTGTTTTGATTTTTTTAAGTCACCTAGAGACTAAGCAAAGAAATTAGAAAATATTTTAGTTGAAACAATCCTTTAAATACTAGGATCTAAAATAATGAAATTTTTATAAAATGTAACAGAGTCAGGGAGGGAAATGCAATGAAATGGAATCAGGAAAGACAAATATGGGGTTAGTGATGAATGCTCTGCTCGGCAAAAGGAAATTTCAGTTAGTGTCAAAATATATTACTTTTTTTGTGGGGTGCTGGGACTCATACCACTCAGCTCTGTCTCCAGAACCCTTCCTACTATTGCTGTTTTAAGAAAGTCAAAGTTATGATCACCATGAAACATTTTCCACAGATGACACGTACTGGAATTTTGAAGAAGTGGTCAGAAGGCCAAACAAGTAGAGTGGCCCTCCTTGATTGATGCCTTTGCAGCCATAATGATCCAGTTCAAATGGTACAAAGGTGCCAAGGTTGGGAAGAGCTCACAACGCAAAGTCCACAAGCCACCAGCAGCAGCTCCTGCAAAGACTTGCTCCAGGGACTTGGGACAACTGGGGAGGGAGAGGAAGAGGCATATTCTTCCTAGAGTCCACAGTATTTTGTCCTTGTGGATAACAGGTGCGCATGGAGACTCCCGATGGTCATTATAAAGGTTGTTGTACCCTTTGTCATGTCATTATCCTTGTGAAGATTACACATGTGTGAGCTTGGGAGAATCTGGACATCACAGAGAGTCTGTCTTCTTAAATCTTGATTTTTTTTTCTTTTTCTACTCTTCTTGAAGTCATAAGCCTTTGAGGCTAAGCTGAAGTTTGCAGGTCAACTAGGTGAACACTCAGGCATTTTTTACTCAGGCGGGACTCATAATTTCCCAGCCTCATGCCTTTATTGTAAGTCTGAGCAAGTAAGAGCCCCGAACAAAATGAAAAGAAACACATAATGGCATGGAGAAAATTTCCCAAAGTTATTATAAGGTGAAAACTCATACAACATGACAAGTTGTGACTGCCTGTTTTCGGTAAAAGGATAAAGAATCCATGTGTGGTATCTACAAGACAGCTGGGCTTTCCATTGGTCTCATGTTTCTCTAGATGGGGCACTTAGCAGAAAATTTCCTCTTTGATTTTTTCATAAATTTCCCAGATCTAGAAAACAAATACACATAATTTGGGTGGTCAGAACAAAATCAATGCTTCCAGTAAGAAGTGCAAGAATCTCAAGGTAGTTGGGCCAGCGACCTCAGGCCACAAAGGCAAGTACCTCAGAATCCTTCATGTTCCAAAGGGCAGAGATACACTCTTAAGATGGAAGTATGAGGCATAAGCAGTTGTTGTCAACACCAAAACACAGCTTGCCTCAAAACAGTTTGTTCTGGAGACAAATATGAGTAACCATGGCAGGGAACACAGATTCAAGTTGCCCTAATACTATGTCTCAGTGTGGGAACAGCTTTATGAAATATTTATAGTGAGAGAACAAATAAATTCATAAATCAAGAGATTTATAAATTATTTTATTTTCCATTATGTATGGTGGGGCAAAAGGGTAGGTGAATGTAGGTGCCCTTAGAGCCAGACACCTCAGATCACCCATGGAGCACCAGTTACAGATGGTCCTGAGCCGTTCAGCATGGGTGCTGGGAACTGAACTGTGGTCCTCTGGAAGAAAAATGTGTATTGTTAGTCACCGAGCCACCTCTACAGCCTCTTGTGGCACTTATTAAAGATGTTGTTGGCAATCTCAAGTAGGCAGGTGTCCTGCTTGGTGTTTTCTGCCAACTCACCACAGGCTAGAGTTATCTGGGACGAGGAACCTCAGTTGAGAAAATGCCCATTGGATTGGCCTGTAGGCAAGTCTGTAGGCATTTTCTTGATTAGTGGTTGATGTGGGAGGGTCCAGCTCACCGAAGACAGTGCTCCCCATGACTAGGTGATCCTGAGTTGTGTAAGACAGCAGGCTGAGCAAGCCATGAGGGTCAACCCAGTAAGCAGCACTGCTCCACAGCCTCTGCATCAGCTCTGCCTCTCTGCTCCTGCCTTGAGTTCCTGTCTTGACTACCCTTGATGATGGGCCATGGTGTAGAGCTGTAAGCTAGAGTAAGTTCTTCCCTCCCCAGGTTGCTTTTGCTCATGGTGTCTTATGACAGCAACAGAAACCGTAAGGAAGACAGTAATTTGAAGTAAAGTGAGGGCACCTCTGCCTTAGGCCTCAGATGCTATCTGATGATGTTCTTAGCCTTTGGGTTAGGAGAAGCTAGTGGCTTGTTAAGAATACATTTTAAAGATTTTGATAGTCAAAGGATCTTAGGTCAGGTATACAGGTAGACAATGAGTGACTTTCAACGTGACCAAAAAGAGCCAAGATAATTTGCCTCTGGCCTGAAACATTCTAATGCTCTTGGTCACAAAGTTCAGTCCTTCAGCCTTGTAGAATCTTTAACATGGGTGTGGCTGCTCTCACACACACCCCAACTTCAGTCCCCGCTGTCTATGCACTGTGCAAATATGTGGCTGAATCACATGGTGTTTGGCAGTGCAACATTCTTTGTGTTGGATAAATTAGTTTATTTCCTAAGTTGACTACATACTTAAAGGAAATAGAAGTTACATATTTATCTATTACCTAATAGTGAGACAGAACTCATCAGATAATCTGCTTTGGAGGCAGGTTTATGTAGAGGGGTAGGTAAAAGGATACAGGTTTTTGAAAATTGAATTGTAATGATGGTGCCCTGTCTTGTCAAATGAAGACTGGCCATGATGAAGTTTCTGTCTAGTTAACTAAAAGGTTTGTGTTTAAGTACACAACCCAACTTTGATAATAGCAGGTTTATGGTAGAGGTGAGAATCCATGGTGGGAGGGCAGAAGGAGAGGGACTGTGGGAAATTATAAGGAGGGACCAACGTCTCTTTAAAAATAACGCAGTTTTGACTGATGTAGATTGCAGAGTTCCGAGCAGCTACAGTAATCACATGCATCCACCCTCTCTGAAGTCTCCCTTCCCTCTGCTCTGTGCTTGGCTTTGGCTCCAGGCCATATCAATTCCTGCCCTTGTTCCTGCAGGGCAACCAGTGAACACTGACTCACCAAACCACAGAATAGGCCTTGCTACTTAAATGAGAAATCACCTTCCTCAACTTTGCCCTTTCCAGAGAAACTTGTCTTTCTGCTGGTAATTGGTGTAGAGGATTTGTATGCCTCAATTTTCCTTTACCCTTCCATCCTTCCTTTATTCCCTTTCTCCTCACATTTCTCTCTCTCTCTGTCTCTCTGTCTCTCTGTCTCTCTGTCTCTCTGTCTCTCT
>CAJQZJ010034361.1:157569-175026 GCA_907164525.1 Lophiomys imhausi
TGTGTGTGTGTGTGTGTGTGTGTGTGTGTGTGTGTGTGTGTGTGTGTTGCAAGGGAGCTCATAGCCAAAGTTTGAATATCTTTCTAATAGATGATCTGGAGTTGCCTATCCTACCTCTTTTTCACCTGATTTCTCCTCCACCTGCCTGCCTAGGCCAAGCCTTCATGTATCTGCTTCTAGAAGTCTTTCATTGCTTACGTCTTTGCAAACTGTCTTTCATTATTCTGCAAGATGTGTAAGTGCCCGTCTAATATGCAAGAGTTCCCATGTGTTTTTGTAAGTCTGCCTTGGGCTGTCATAGGCATGGGGCCTTGGCAAACTTATTTATATTATGGGATCCTGCTGAAGATAGATTGACTGCAACGGGAGCACATCCCTGATCCAACCTCAGTCACACAGGATCTTTTCTCAAGGAATTTAAATTTAGGCCTGACAAATGCCATGAACTACTAGGCTGGGTACTTGACTATGTAAATATCTGTAGCATGACCTAACTCCAGCTGTCCCATTTCTGGGGCACTTTAAAAAATATGTAGCTCTCTGTTCTTATCAAGGACTATGAAAATATATACACCAAATGCCCCATTAATTCTACTACCAGATATTTAGGCAAATTGATTCACAATTGGGTTTATTTTGCATCATTTTTTAATCAGAGATTGTTAGACCTGACCCTCAAATTTCTCCAACTATTGTTGAAAATCTTTAGACAGGAAGTATGTGGAACCCATACTACTTGTTTAAGTCTCAAGCATCTGCATGAAGACAGAGCTTTTCAACTTGTAGTTGCCATGGTAACTGTGCATGTTTGTGGAGGAAAATGTGATGATGTGATACTCGCATACAATAGGTAATGAACCCGTCAAAGTGATGAGGTGTATCTCCTTAAATGTTTTTTTCTGTGTTGGGGCTTTCCAACTCTCCTTTTCTAGTTCTCTGTAAAGTATGCAAAAATTGTGAGGGCTGGTGAGGTGGCTCAGTGGGTAAAGCCTCCTGCCACCAAGCCTGATGTGCTGAGCTCATCACAGCCTGGGAGTCCCATGGTGGAAGGAGAGAATTGATTCCTGAAAACTGTCCTAACACGGGAGTGACTTGGCGTGCTTGCAGCACCCTCCCTCTCCATACTCTATATAAACGCAGAGTTAAAACATAAAACAGAGAGAGTATTTTATAGTTGACTAGAGTCACCATAGTCCCTAATGTAGGATGGAAGTCTGGAGCAGTCACCTCTCTAACTGTAGCTTGGTGACTATTTTCTGACGCCCTGTCTCCCTTGCCCCTTGTACTACACACCTGTATGACTGTTACTGTTCTCTTTACCGCCATGAGACAAGCTCTTGTTTCCACATGTGAATAATGATATGCAGCATTAGACTTCTCGTGCCTGGTTCTTCTCTTGACACTGTCCTCCGGTTCCATCCATATTGCTGCAGATGGCAGTATTTCATTCTTTGTGTGGCTGAATGATATTCCATTGTGTATATAGATCCCGTTTTCTGTATCCATTCATCTGACAGGGAACCCTTTGGCTGACTCCATATCTCAGCTATTGTAAAGAACAGTGTGGGCATATTGTCTCTTTGATATATTGACTTTGAACGTATACCCAATAATGAAATTGCTGCATAACATACTAATTTTGATTGAAAAACTCTTTTTCCATAAAAGTTTACTTATTTACATTCTAAGTAAATATATATATATATATATATGAGTTCTCTTTTCTCTGCACCCTAATCAGATTTTATTTATTATTTTTGCCTTTTTGGGAAAGTTATTCTGACTCAGGCAGAATTACCATTCTTACTGCAGTTTTGATTTACAGTTCCCTGACAATTAAAATGTTGAACATTTTCCCCCATACAATTTTGGATCATATGTACAATGAAAGACCAACTTTTGAGCAAATCTAGGTACCTCCTCACTGCCATTGGCTTTTGTTAGGGTTGTGCCATAGGTTTCATTCTTCAAAGTGAATTTATTTAATGTAGAGTTTTTGAGGAAATCCTTTGTTTGAAGTCCCGCTGAGTGTTATGGGAAATGAAGGGAGTGGAGTAAAGTAGGTTTCCATCTCTCCCTGCTCCTAGGGAGCCAGCCAATGACCAATGTGTAAAGAGGACAAAGGCCACATTTTCAGGGTACCAAAGAAGGAGGCACGGGAAGGGAAGCTTGCTCCTAGCAGCACTAGAGTGTCCTGCTTAGCTTGTGTGTGTGCAGTTACATATTATTCTTTCCATTTGTGGAAAGAATCAAGGGTTGGCTAAAGCAGCATTCAAATTGCTTGAATGAAAAGACTAGGCAGCCAGTCTCCACAAACAGGCTCATCTGAATCTAGATAAAACCTATCACATATTCTGCATGTTACAACTCCCATTTGAATTCCTCACTCAGCACCAATTTTCTAAGCCTTTCTTGCCCTTCTTTTTATTGTTTATCTACTTCTGAAAATAACAAAGAAATGGAGTGGGAAATGGAAAATTACTCTGCTGGAAAAGGCAACCTTTCTAAATGTGAGTTTTCAGTACATTTAGAAATATTCTACAACATTTCTGAGTGTACTCAAATATCCCCACAAGCATGTATAACTGAGATACTTCTCAGGCTGAAGAGAAAAGAAAAGCAATATTTGTGGACTGCTCATATGGTAGCTAAGAGCTTAGATGTCATTTCTTAGTTAATACTCAGGGCATCTTTTGAACAATTGTCATCTTCTCTGTGGTGCAGAAGAACAAATTGAGGCTGTATAAAGTACAGAGATGTATCCAGGTCATGCAGGGTCACTTGTGGTGGAGGCTAGTGCAGTGCCCAGGTCTGTCTAGAGAGTCTGAAGACTATGTGTTTGATAAGGGTTGTGTCCTTAGTCCTTCAAGTAGCACATGGCATTGACTTAGGCTCTGCCTCCAGAAGCAAATCTCTGGCAAGTGGGTCACATCATATGACCAGCAAGTGGGTCAAGTCATGTGACAAGTGGGCAGTTTCCACTGTAGATTCCAGACTTCAGTACCACCTTGACATATTCTCTTTCAGAAGTGAAAAGAGCCACAGAAGGGGTACCCATGTTCTAATATCAGTTTCCTAGCTGCCAACAGGAAGTGTGGCACATGACTGTTATGCCTTTCTGTGTTTCAAGTGGCTTTTCTGCGAGATTCCCTCTGTTCTCTTAAAGAACCTCCACCTTCTCTTCTGACTCCAGCCACCACTCATGAAAGGAACTGATCTGCTAGAAAAGGCTCTCTACAGACAAATTCTAAATCCTCGGCTGCTGTAAGAAAGGCATGCTAGCCGGGCGGTGGTGGCGCACACCTTTAATCCCAGCACTTGGGAGGCAGAGGCAGGCGGATCTTTGTGAGTTCGAGGCCAGCCTGGTCTACAAAGCGAGTCCAGGACAGCCAGAGATATTCAGAGAAACCCTGTCTCGAAAAACCAAAAAAAAAGAAAGGCATGCTGAATATGATCACCCCTCCTCAGGATCCCAACCTCCAGTGAATAGCATGGTTTGTGTTTTCTCTTCACTTTTTTCCTCTTTCCAGCATTATTTTCAAGCAACTTTATTTAGATTGCAAGGTTAGAAAAATGTCATAAAAATTTCTTAAAAACCTTCATGGGGTTTCCAACCCTTAACTTCCTGCCACGGTAAAATGATCAACAGCAACAAGTCAGCACTGGGGTCTTTCTTCTTGTCCAGCTTCCAGTCGAGAGAAGAGCACAGGCTTCATTTTGTTGCCTTGTTGGTGGTCTTCTGGATATGAAGCCCATTCACAGGGTCACCCCTTTCACAAGCTTGGTGCATTTCAAAAGCATAGCCAAGGTGCTTTTTAGAATGTTCCTCAAATTAGGTGTGTGAGAGACCAGAGAAGTATAATGTGCTCCCTGGTTGCTTCACTTCAGGAGCTTGGTCCTGTTAAATTGTCATGCTACCCAGGATAGTGACTGTTGTGAGGACCGAGAATGGAAAATAAAAGGTATATGAATCATTTAGCACAATTCCTAGACCATACTAGGACCTACTCTGTCATTGTCAATGTCCTGTTTGCATTTAAAATCCTACAAAACCATGAAGAAAGGACTTAGTGCAAATGACAGTTGTTGGAGCTGAATTTGGGGTGCTGCCAGATGCCCACTCCCCTCTGCTGCTGTGGCTGTCCCCCTGCTGAAGTCTGGAGGATTTCTGGAGGCCCACAAGGATCCTAGCTCTAAGCGTTCCTCTGTAAGGACAACGACTTTAAATGCAGCCGAAGTGACACACCAGTGTTTGGCTGATGTACATTCACCAGCAGGGGACATGTCCACTGAGCTCTGGGCCTGGCCTACAAGATGTCAGGCAACCTTTTCAAGACCATGAGATTTTAATAGTCTCTAAAATGAAGTTATTAGACATTCTACTTTTCCTGGGTAAAACATGTAATTAATGTTTAAATCTGGGCTTTACAAGGGATGTGTGCACAGGAAGTTTGTTTAACTAGCTGCAGGCTGATTGGCATGCAGGCCTCCTACAATATTTTTCTATTAGTCCGTGAATAGGCAGTCCAATGAATTATTTATTGAGTTCACACCTCCTGGTGCTTTTCCTTTCTTTTTGTAAAGAACATTCTCTATTGGAAGTCATGGCCTTCTTTAGTCAATTAACCTTCCCCTGTGCAGATGGTCTCTCTTAAGGATGAAACCATTAAAATCCCCAGGAAACCCTTAAGGGTGCAGAGAGAGGGGCTGTGTCTGCTCAAGACCTCAGTCATCTCGGATTCGAATCTCCTTCCAAGTTAAATGTAGAAATTCCTTTCTGAGTTGATTGCAGGAGTTGCACCAGTCAGACACCCACACTGCGCTTTTCTTGAAATGAGTACGGCTTCAGGGAGGAAGAGAGAGAAAGAGCGCTGGCTTCTCTCTCTTTGACAGACCCCAGCCTCATTTCCCAAAGATAGGAGAGGGTGCCTGGGCAGGGTGTCTGCAAGAGCTGCTTTATCATATGGTGTCTGTCACTCAGCCTTCTGTCCTCTCCGGTGCCATCCCTTCCTCTTTCCCTCTCCTCTTCCGTGCTATTGCAGCAGTTCTTCATCGTAGCTGGAACCACGTGATCAAGGAGAGGTGGTGAACAGCAGGGATTGGATTCTGGGGTGTATTCTGACATTACTGCCGACACGACTCACTGGTGGCTTGTTTGGAAAATGTGAGTAGAGAAGAGA
Organism: Lophiomys imhausi; assembly: GCA_907164525.1. Classification (NCBI taxonomy): domain Eukaryota; kingdom Metazoa; phylum Chordata; class Mammalia; order Rodentia; family Muridae; genus Lophiomys; species Lophiomys imhausi. The sequence continues at coordinate 162,750 of CAJQZJ010034361.1, forward strand.
AGTCGGTGCTAGCCCCACGTTTATGGTCTAAGCAATAAGAAGGGTGCGCGTGCCAGGTTCTCAGGTGGGAGACTCAGAGAGAGAAGTAGAATATTGAGGAAGGGCCTTCAAGAGATTGGTCTGACATGCCCATGGGAGGGCAAAGGAAACATGCAGACCTGGAATTGAGGGGACCTTGCAGTGAAAAGAACAGGGGGCTTTGTGGGTATATTTGGAACTATAATCTTAGCAAAAGATCTTCACAAAGTATTTAATATCCCTGAGCCCAATTAACATACCTTTGTATGTTAAATTCTCTTGCTCATGATTCAGTTATCTATTGCTATATTATATTACAACCCACCAGGATTTGTTACTATTGTAGTATTCTGTAGGTTGGGATTCCTTCAGGCCATGTTGTTTGCTCAACAACATTCAGCTGAAGCTTGGCAGGAAAGTTCAAGATGGCCTCTCATTCTGTAGAACATCTTGTGTCCTCTCAGCTAGCAACAGAGCCTGTGATCCTTAAGTGGTGGTAGCATGGTCTTGAGAGGGCAAACGTAATGCCTCAGCATTTACCCAGCCTCTGTTTGTATTGTGTTTTGTAGTGTCCCAGTTGGCCAAGCAAGATGAGGATCAGAGTCTGTGTGGTAAGGGGCTACATGAGGGTATGAATATTGGAAAGGGGGATTAAGTGAGAATCCTCATGTAAGAGTCTACCCCACCTGACTTAACAAGGTTAGAAGTGACATATGTAAATTATCTGTCATGTAATAACACTCAACAAATATTAACAATTGTTTTTAAGGCACAAACTCAAGACCCATAGGTACTGGTCCTACTTCACAAACATACATGGGGATAACTTATCATGTTTTGTGGAAGTTTTCATTATAGTCTTCAGGCACAGACCTGCAGTTTCTCTTCATATATATGCACTCACAGTGTCTGATAGATGTCCTGTGATTATACAAAACTCAACAAGCAAGTTTTCTCATGCTCTTATTTTTCTTTCTTCTTTTTTTCATTTTTGCAGTGCTAGAGATCAGCCCAGCTGTATGGATGCAAGGCAAGAGTTCTATCATTGAGCTATACCCATAGCCCAACTGATGCTGATTTTTGAAAATTAAAAATTCCCTTTTTTTGTTCATTAAAGATGGCTTTAATATAAAAGCTTTTATAATCTGGACACAAAAACTCCTCTAATGATTCTCATGTAAACATTGTATATGTTCATATTTTGAAATTTGAACCTAACACTTATTTCTATTTATAAATTTCTAATAATTTTTAATATTTGATTATTTTCTGTATGAGTCCTATTAAGGTCTCTGTAAATACTGCAACAGATAAAAACAAATGCCTCATGCCTCAACCATACCTTTTCATTTCCACAGCAATATCGCTCTCCAGTGCATGGTTTAGCAGAGACAAATGTATAAGGATATGATATAGGTAGATTGATATAGATATATAGGTAAGATATACCATTGTGTGTATATATAGAGAGATATATAGATATCTACAGATATATAGGTAAGATATCCCATTGTGTATATATATATATGTAGATAGATAGAGATATATAGGTATGATATCATATTGTGTATATATATATATATATGATTCACATTGTGAGACTAGAATTTTGACTGTAACACTCACATGCAGAATCTATCAGTCCAATTATCTTTATATTTCTATAGAACAATATCCACAAAATTTCTGATACTTGGAAATTTTCAAGATGGAAAAGTAACTTCTGAGAATTATTGAATTGATATGGAGTACATTCACACATATACTGCATTCTATGTCTAACAACAGAGTGACACTTCAGGAAAGAAATCTATCATAAATGTTGAAAGACTTTTATTTACTCTGAGAATTTCATACAATGTATGTTGACCATACTCTCCCCACTTCCCTACAGAACTCCTCCCAGAAACCCCACACCACCACAACTTCATTCCAAGTTCACGCCCTTTTTTATTTTTACCCCACTGAGTCCAGTTCGTGCTTCCAGTGTGTGCATGGGTGTGGGGGTATCCACTGGATCATACGCAACCCTTCTAGGGGCCACAGCTCTGAAGAAGAGTGACTCCCTCCCCCCAGCAGCCCTCAGCTTCCAGCCATCTACTTAGCTAGGGGTGGGCAGGGCTTAGAGAGCCTCTTGTCTCTTCATGCTGGAATTTATGTCATCGGTTTAAAGATGAGGATGCTTAGTGGAATTGGGAGTGTTCTTTTCCTCTTTGTATAATGTAAGCTCTGTAGGTTCGTTTTGGATTCTGACCCCAAATCCTAGACCCAGGATTTACTGAGATTTCTTCCTCTGACATCCTCAATTCTTTTGGTAGATTTCTGGTCTGTGAAGAAACCCTATGATGCAGAGTGTATCATCTCCTTGCCACATGTGTAACTTTTCTTCTCCCACCACTGTGAGTCCATCTGACCTTCTACTCCTCCTGAGTGTATTCTTGCTGCTGTGGCCTTGAAAAAGATAATTTGGTCTCTTTCTTTTGAAAAGAAAAGTAACTTCTTGGGATCCAAACACAGAATGCTCCGTTCCTTGAATCTTGGCTGCCAAAAAATGTCGTCTATGACACTTCTCAAAACCTTTCTTCATAAGAGCAGCACGGGGCCATACCTGTTAACCACACTGAATGCAGTGTTGCAGGCACATAAGCAACAGGAGGCCACAGAGCAAAACAGAACTGGATGGTAAGAAATGGGTAGTGATGGAGAGAAATAAAAATGGAGATAGTAAGTTTGGTATCTCAGGGTTGAATGACTCCTTTGTTGGGGTAGTGTTAAGCATTCTAAACCCATCACACTAGAGGAAGAAACAGGCAGATCTCTAGACCAGCCTGGTTTAAACAATGAAGACAGGGCAGGAACCCTGCTGATAATATAAGGCTGCTTGCTAAAGACAGTATAGAATTCAAAAATGACACATTTTTCCCTTGATGCTAAGTTTAATAATATCCTTACCGATCTAATGGATAAATGCACATAATCTTAAATTTATGTGAAGAGAAAGGACTCACAAGCCAGTCTACTTAGTTGTGGGGCTCTCACTGGAGGCATTTTGCCCCTAAAAGAGATATGTTAATCTCTGGGCATGAAGGTGCATGCCTTTAATCCTAGAACTTTGGAGGCAGAAGCAGGTTAATCTCTGTGAGTTCAAGTTCCCTTCTTCACTTTGCTTATAAAAATGTATCATGAAATTATTTTCAAATTGGAGAGCCATTGGCTGTAAAAGCATGTGCTTTCTTTTCTTTTAGAATCATTTACAGTTGATACTAATTTATGTGTTTTCCAAAAGTAAGATGATATTGATCAATCTTTTACCTTGTTGCCACACACACACACACACACACACACACACACACACACACACACACACAACACACAGAACTGCATCAGTCAGGCTAGTATAAGTGATTCTGCAGTAACAACTGATTTTGAGTTTCAGTGATGTTTAAGGTTTATTTCTCACTCATGTTTTTTCCAAGTCTGATTTAGCTGAAGAACAGTGGTCATCACTGTCACTCAGGTCCCTGGATAATATAAGATCCATTTCAACTCCTCTTTGATCACATGGACAGAGAATATAGAATGTAGAAAGTCATGGCTTGACTCTTGATGCTTCACGTTTCCCTGCTAAATCAAGTCTCATGGCCAACACTAGCTCTGAAGATGGACAAGTCTGTCCAAACCTGTTAAGTCTTCCAGGTGAAATGAACCAGGACTATATTGAACAGCCTGTTGACTGCCATAGGACTTAAAAATGACCCTCATCAGATACCAAAGTTATCTAAAACATGTGGCAAAAGAAGAAAGAAAATCAATAGTCCACACTAAAAATTAAGAACCATATGGTCACTTTCCTCTCCGATCTTGTATTACTTTAGAAAGGTAATTTGGAAATGCCTACCAAGAGACTCGAAATTATTCGTTAACTTTGGACTGGGATTATACCTTCAGATCATAGGGAGATCCTATCTTACAAATGACTTAGCAGTAGGGGTCAAGCATAGGGGAGTGTGTGAGGTAATGGAGGAATGAGCTGCTGGACGCTGGCAAGTGGGTGAGGTAACGATGGAATGAGCTGCTGGACGCTGGCTCTGAATATAGTTGAACATAGTTTGACTATGGTCTTTGTGAGAGTGAAGGCCCTTACTCTTCCTATGTACTCTTCTCTGTCCCCCATTCTGAGTGGATGGCATAGAGTAAACCTTCACAGACCTCATGAGTCTGTGTAGTAGGTTCTTGTTTACATGCCCTCCTGCTGGCCATTCCCTGCCCCTCTGTCCACCTCTGGTGGGTCTCTGACTTTTAAAATACCAGAGGCTTTTTTTTTTTTTTTTTTGGAGCCCTGTACAGACAAGGACCTCAGTGATGACGCTGGAAGAACATTTTAGAATCAGTCACTGGCTATGCACAGGTTGAAATCTTTGTTAAAATTGTTTGTGGTCCCTCATTTTCTTCCACTCATCTAACTAAGGTTAAGGGAGGAGCCATGGCTGCTCCAAACCAAAGAAACCCTGTTCTTCCGTACTTCTTCGAATGGCCATTGGAATGTCCATATTCCTATTCAACTCAACAGGGCTGCAGGGGTGGAGGGTTGCTTTCTAAACAGAACTTGGCTTCCATCTTAGGAGTTAGGTGGTGGGGCAGAGGGAACAGGACAGAATGCTTTCTAATGGCTGAGTAAAGGTTCAGTTACAGGCTGAAACTGGGAAACTGCACTGAACAGGACTTTTCAGGAAATTCCATCTGACCCTCAGCAAGTCAGAGCAAAGCCAGAGCCCTGGCAAGGCAAGATGGAAGGAGTGACCAGATGCCTGCCTGGCAAGACCCTGAAATGGGAATGTACGGCCTTGGCTTCCGCTTTGACCTTGGGTGACATTTCCAATTGTCCAAGACAGGCTGATTTTAGGGCACCTGTCTCATGCAGCAGCTGGGAATGTCAGGCCCACCTAGCTCCACTCAGCTGGAAGCAGGGTCTGGCCAAGGCTGCCAGCTGTCACCCTGCTGATGCCCACAGTGACTGACCTGCTTACCCCTTGACGCTCATCTCTTTTCTTTATCCTCAATGCCTTCTTTTATCTTCTTTTATCCCATAAAGACTAAATCTCATTCTTTTGAAACATTGTTTGAAAATGCACATTCTAGGTCTGAAGCTTTTCCCAGGAGTGTGGGGAGGGGCTAAGAACAAACCCTGGACATTCTGTGTGTGGTGGAGGAGGGCAGCCGTTTGTGGGCTTCTGGGTTTTCAAGGATTGTCATAACAAATTACCACAAGTCTGGTGCCTCACAGCGACAGAGCAAGGACTCTCTCACAATCCTGGTGGCCTGAAATCTGACATCAGCACTTCAGCAGACCCCTCTCCAGCCTCTTGTACTTGTTGGCAATTGTTGGCATACCCTGGCTTCTAGCTGCACCATCCCCATCTCCATCTTCATCTCCACCTCCACTGTCATGTGACCTTCTTCTCTAGGTGTGTCTGTGTCTCTGCTCAGACCCTCTCTTTTGTCTTATATAAATACCAGCCCCTGGGTTTGGAAACTGCTCCATCCAGAATGACCTGGATATAGCTTGATGATATCTGTAACAGTCCCTGCTTCCAAATAAAATGGTTGTAGGCATCTAAGTTTAGGACTTGAATGTTTTGTTTTGTTTTTAGAGGACACTGTTGAACCCACAGCAATGGATACACATTAGTTTGACTTACCAGTGTGAGGTCATATTCTGCCTAACAAGTTGACATGTGAGCTGTGCTTTAAAAGCTGGTCTCCAGAGAAGAAAAGGAAAGGAGTTATTGCACTGCTTGGACCCAAACTGTGAAAGTAAGTGTTGAGAACTGGCAAATTGAAGAAAGTAGAACTTGTGTGTTCTGTCTTGTCCCCTTTGCACATTGTGGCATAAAGTAGAATTCTGTGGTGCTAACCTCTGAGAAGCCTTCATCTTCCCACTTGACTGTTTTCATATTCTTCTTACTTAGGTGTAGCCAATGTAGGCACTTTCTGCCCTAAAAAAAATAAAAAATATGAGCAGAACCTCTCATTGCTGCCCTCATATATGATCAATCAGAGATCCAGAAAGGCTTAATTATTTATAACTTGTCTGTGAAAATGCAGGTGACAAACAATGTAACTGAGCACTAACCTCTAGGTCAGTCTCCCTAATCCAGGGCAAACCCATTCAATTTGGCTTGAATCTTCATGTGTATACCCATTATATGGTAAGCACTGGGGACCAAACCAAATTGATAAAGCAAGGAGTCCAGTCACTGCAAGCTCAATCTTTACAAGGGGAACTCTGGTAGACACACGGGAAACAAAGAAATAAAACTGAATGAAAAAAAAAAGAACACCCCCTAATCCCTCCTAGGAGAGCTCAAGGGTCTGAAACGGAGGTGTGTGTTATGGCTGATGAACTCTTCTGTCCCTTAGGTCCCTGCTCAGAGTCAGCAGAGGGAGTTTATCACTAAAGAGCTTCATTATCTCAAAAAGCTGAGGATACAGACCCACTCACATCCCAGTGCCTCAGCAGCCAGTACTCCACTGCTAGCCTTTCTTTGCTTGCTAAATTCTCAAGAAAGCAAGATAGAAACATCCAGATTGCCTGATGGCTGCTCAAGGGAAATGATGACTTAAAGTTTGCACATGAATTTGCATGTGTGTGTAGAGGCCCACGGCTAATGTCAGGATTGGTCTTTGGTAGGTCTTCCACCTTATTCTTTGAAGAAGGATCTCTTGTTTAAACCCAGAGCTCCCCATATGATAGTCTCACTGGAATCACAGGCAGGAGAACGTACCCATTAGGCACTTATGAGAGTCCTACGGATTTGAATTCCAGTTCTCATACTTGCCATTTTGCCAGCAACTTCCCATTCAAGGCTGTCTTCTACCCTCCTCATGTGCACACACATACACCTACTAGAGCAGGGCCAATCAAATCCCATCTCTCAGATCTCATCATTCATTCTTCCATGCTAGAATTAATTTTCTCCTTCCCAAACCCACATCGCTGAGTCTGCGGTACCACTCATAATCTGTCTGGGAGGTGGCAGTAAATGCCGCCTGATGGGGCCCCTGGTTTCCAGCATGCTGGTACAGTGGTCCTCTACAACCTTACCACAGTGAGCATCCTAAGTTAAATTCAAATCCTGGATGCTTTTCTGAGTAAGCCTCTTCACTGCCCCTCTATTGTTCCCATAATGGAGTCCCAGTCTCCATACTCAGAACCTTGAACAGCATCTCTGGTCTCACCTTCTACTATCTCCAGCCTTACCTTTTTACACTGTGCTGTTAGTTTCCTGCTTCCAGAGTTCTTACCCACCAACCCCCATGTTTCTATCTACCTTCTTAATCTCAGTTCCCACCTCTCTGAGGAAGTCTGGGGAAGTCTACCTGTCCTCCACCCACCTTCCTACCCTGCACCTAGGGTACTGTTCTTATACACTGTTGCAAGTTCTTCTGTATACATATCTGCAGAAAGACATTTTATAATGCAAGGCCTGTGTATTACTTTTATCTCTATATAGCTTGCCTTAGGTAAAAATTTTTTCACATGTGAAATTACAATTTTTTTGAGTGGCCAAGCAAATGAATGATTTGAAGAATAAACATGTCATAGTATGACACAATCTGGACTCTCCTTCAAAGAGACTCTCTTTGGGTTTTGTTGTTGTTGTTGTTGTTGTTTTGTGTTTTGGGTTTTTTGTTTGTTTTGTTTTGAGACATGGTTTCTCTGTGTAGCCCTGGCTGTCCTAGAATTTTCTCTGTAGATCAGGCTGGTCTCAGTCTCAGAGATCTGCCTGCCTCTCCCTCCAGGTGCTAGAATTAAAGGTGGCGTGCACCACCACCTCCTGGCCTTTTTATACTTTTTGTTTCTCTCCCCCTTTTTTCTTTCTATGTATTCTATTGCTAATTACTGGCCCCCAAGATCTGCCCAGATGAGCACATTGTCATATATATCTGTCTTTGTTGTGTAAACTTTTCTCTACCTACTTTAAAGTTGATTGGTTAATAAAATTGCTGAAACCTGGGCTGAGCAGAGAGTGAGGTGGGGCTGAGGTTTGTGGGCTCGGAGGTAGCAGAAGATCACAGGAGAGAAAGGAGGTAGAGAGAGACGAGGAGGAGGAGAAGTAGGAGACATGGAGAAAGGACTTATTCCAGAAGACATAACAACAGCAAGTTGTTGGATGGGTGGAGGATAATTGATAGTAAGGTGGTAGACTAGATTTTATGCTCAGCTTGGTGTTTAGCCATGAAGAAATCATAGTCTCCATGTGTGGTTATTTGGGGAAAATTATCGATTAAAGAGTAACTAAGCATTATTAACAATATGAATATTAATTATTAATATTCATCAACAGAGTATTAATAAGGAGTTCTCTAGATCGGGTTGCTCTATGAACACATCTGTAGGATATTGCCTTGATTATGTTAGTCGTGTAAGAAAACCCAGCCTATTGTGAGTGGCACCATTCCCTGGGTTTTGATCATGGACTATAAACATGGGAAAAGTAAACTGAACGTAAGAACGTTCTCTCTCTCTCTGCTCTTGACTGCAGATGTGGCCAGCTTCTTCAGCCTGCTGCTGCTGCTTTGACTCCCCTGCCACAATGGACTCTAACCTGCAATGGTAAGCTCAGATAAGCCCTTTCTCCCTTAGCTTGTTGTTGTTTTTGTTTGTTTTGTGATAAGGTCTTTTGTCATAGCATCTGGAAAGGAAACTAGGAAAAAATAGAAGCTACATTTAGAGTTAACATCCCTCCTGTGAAAGGATAATTATTTGCCATCTCCAGCATGGCTCCAGGTACTTCACCAAGAGAATGAAGAAATGCCTGATCCATAGGCACACAGGAAATCTCGGATTAGATGGACTGGGCTCTCAGGTAGAGTAACCTCAGCACCCTGGAAGTTGGATGCATTTATTATACAAAGTTGAACAGCGAGGAGGAGTTATTGATATAGCTGAATCAAGGAGATGGGGTTTATGGCATACAGGTGAACCCAGAGGCAGGTTTAGCTAATCTCAGTGGGAGCAATCCCTGCACAGAGCAGTCTTTAGGTCATAAACATGTGGAGGAGGCAGAGCTACACTAGATATTTTCTGCACACACTAGCAACATTGACACATAGACCGGGAAGAAAGGCTTTACCATTTCCCTGATCCCAACTCAGAGAGGGCTCTGCTATTTCCCATGGGTCTAAGGCATCTCGGGGTCCTTGATATACATGGACCTGCTATGTCAACAACACATGCTCACTCAAGACGTACGGGTTCCCTACAGTTATCATTTCCATGTGTTCATATATCTTATCCTTGTACAAATACATTGTCTTTACTTCTTAAGAGAAAAATTTACTCAGGAGGTAGAGGGATCAAAACAAAACACCCAGGAGAGGAAGGGAATGTAGATTGAATCTCAGAGCTGAACACCTTCAGGTCTCCATTGTAACTTTGGTTTCTCCAGCATAGTTGTGAGCAATGGCCTCCAGGAGCCTCGTCTTGGCTACTTTTCTATTGCTATGACAAAACGCTATGACTGAGGCAACCTATGAAAGGAAGCATTTAATTGGTTTGTAGTTTCAGGGGGTTAAAATCCGTGATGATGGAACAAGGCATGGCATCAAGAAGAGCGGAAAGCTCTTGTCTTGACCCACGAGTAGGAGGCAGCGAGAGGATAATGGGCATGGTTAGAGTCTTTTGAGACCTCAAGACCACCACCAGATACACAGTTCCTCCAACAAGGCCACCGCTTCAAATCCATCCACCAACTGAGGAGTAAGTATTCAAACGTACAGACCAAAGGGACCATTATCATTCAAGCCATCATATCCTCAATGCCCTGCCATGCATTGTATCATGTCAGGGGCTTTCCAGAAACCATAGCTGGAGTTATCATGACTGTTTCCGTATATTTTGCAGCCTATAAAACTGACACCATGTAGGTTTTATCTAATATATAACAATTCTACCAGGTTCTACCACCATCTCAGGGTGGAGTGTGGCCCTTCTCTATCGCAACTGTACTGGTTCCTATATGCTTTAGTGGTTGAACTGAGAAAACACTTCCTAGGTAGCTGTTCCTGAACAAAGAACCCCATTTAGCATTTTCAGCTCAGAGTATCTTTCAAATAAATTTGCATTTTCATAAATGATAAATTAGAGGCTTTAGTAATTTGTAAATAAGGTCTCCTCTTCAGAGGAACTTTGCTACTGTGTCAGTAAAGAACATGAGGTTTCTGTTTGATGGGGACAAGACCTTACACAATTTGCACTGCTGCTATACCAGCTTTGTGCACATTTAGAGTCTTCCATGTTCTGTTCCTTGCTAACCCAGCTACTTCTCATATCTTTCTGTCCCACTTCCTACTTTCTCTCCCCATGGCTCAGCGTAAGAGCAGTGAAGCATAGGCTGGATGGCGAACCAGTCTAACTTTCCTCCTCAGACATTACTCATGAATTCGGTCTCACTCAAGCTCACAACATGGGCAAAGTAAAGCAATAGTGTGTGCCAGAATATAACACAAGTAGCTCCTAGCTCAGTTCCTGTAGTTATTGTTCCTTTTTGATTCCTCATGAACTACATAGACCTTCACATTTTGCATTTCTCTCAGCCTTATGGTCTTCTACAGGTGACCCATTAAACTCTGCTTCCAGCATTCTACAGCCCCTCTAGCCTCCACATTTCTTCTATAAACCAGTTCCAAGGGCCCAAGAACCACAAGAATGGACTAATATTAGCAACAACCCAGTCTCTGGGCCAATTTTCCATGTCAATTGCTTTTACTGTGTCAAAATACCAGACAAACACATTACGAAAGGAAAGGTTTGCTTTGAGAACGTAGTCCATCATGGTGGGAAGGCATGGGGCAGGGATGTGAAGCAACTGGTCATATATGTTCAGGGTCAGGAAGCAGAAACGAGTACTAGTGTTCCTTCACGTTCTCTTTCTTAGTCAGTCTGGGACCCCAGCCTGTGGCAAAGGGTCATAGTCCAGGTTAGTCTTCCATTCTCAGTTGATTGTCCCTGGAAACATCTTCACAGATACTCCCAGGGGTGAGTCCCCTAGGTGATTCTAAATCCCATCAAGGTGACCGTCAAAAATCAACCATCCCACAATATACCCAAGACAATTGACAGCATGCAAGCACACAAAGACTCTTACACTAACGGTCAAAGAAATGTCATTCGAAACATTCCAGAACAGAAGCAGCTCAAATGTGTGTGGGTTGATGGGTAGACACAAACAGACATATCCATAAAATAGAATGTTGGTTGTCAATAATCATGAGAGAAGTCCTGACCTCGGCTGCAATATGGATGAATCCTGCAAAGGCCATACAAACTGAAAAAAGATAGAGAATACCACTTATTGCACAGTTCTATTTATATGCAACATTCAGAATAGGCAAATGCATAGAGACATGAGATAAATTAGTGATTGTTCAGGGCCAGAGCTCAGGACACCGGAGGTAACTGCCAAAGTGTTTCAACTTTGTGTGATAAAGTGCCATAAAGACAGCGATTGTAATTCCACCTACAAAAACTAAATCAAAATCAGATTAACAGCTTAAACAGCCCAATAACACCTAAGGAAATAGAAACAGTCATTAATAATCTCCCAACCAAAAAATCCCAGGGCCAGATGGCTTTAGCACGGAATTCTACCGGACCTTCAAAGAGGAACTAACACCATTACTTTTCAAACTCTTCCACCACATAGAAACAGAAAGATCACTGCCAAACTCATTCTATGAGGCCACTGTCATTCTGATTCCTAAACCACACAAAGACCCAACAAAGAAAGCGAACTTCAGACCAATCTCCCTCATGAACATAGATGCAAAAATACTTAATAAAATATTAGCAAACCGAATTCAAGAACACATCAAAAGTATCATACACCATGATCAAGTAGGCTTCATCCCTGGAATACAGGGATGGTTCAATATACGAAAGTCTATCAATGTAATTCACCACATAAACAAGATGAAAGAAAAAAACCACATGATAATCACACTAGATGCAGAAAAAGCATTTGACGAAATCCAACACCCCTTCATGCTAAAAGTTCTGGAGAGAACGGACATACAAGGACCATACCTAGAAATAATAAAGGTAATATACAGCAAGCCAGTAGCCAACATCAAATTAAATGGGGAGAAGCTTGAAAATTTTCCTCTAAACTCAGGGACAAGACAAGGATGTCCACTTTCACCATATCTCTTCAATATAGTACTTGAAGTCCTTGCTAGAGCAATAAGACAACTAAAG
>CAJQZJ010034361.1:184836-198082 GCA_907164525.1 Lophiomys imhausi
ATACGTGGGCCTCTAAGATAGCACCATGTGGCTTTACTTGATTGGCTGTTCATTTAGTATTTAGCCTGTGGGTTGGGTCTGCCCGGGCATTCGGAAGACTGTTTTCAAGGGACCTGAATAAACTGCAGGAGAAGAGTTTTGTGAGTTGCGTCATTCCTTGCTGGACAAGGGAGGACGCGACACTGCAGAATATGGCATTCAAAGATGTTATCTTAAATCAAGATTTTTTTTGATATCGAGACATATCAGTGCCTGACAGCACCCCCATTCTACTCCAAGTAGAAGATAAGTATCGAAGAACCTCCACTGTAAGATGGTTGAATTAGTGGCAAGCCTTTCTCTTGGCATGAAAAAACCCCTTGCACCAACTGCAGACAGACTGAGACTGCTGTCCAAAAAGGACAAAACTTGGTAGCAGGGAAGTCGACAGCCTAACTCTGCCAAGACAGGGTAGGTAAGTCCTTCATAATCCCTGCTCTACAACAAATGTCTGTCAGAGAAACAGGACCCAAAGCCTGAAGATTGATGCTGGAATGTATGGAGAGAAAATGGGAACTGTCCAGGCAGTCATTGGTATGTTCTTTCTTAGTTTTGGAAGCTGCAGGCCCTGCACTTCCTATATAAGCAAATATATTTATCCCTCTCAGGTCTCTGACGTGGTTGAAGAATAGACAGAGTCTCATAGTTAAATTTTGAACTGTTTAGGAATCAAGAGGGTGTTATAGATCTAAGAAGATACTCTTAAAAGTGTGTTGCAAGATAGTATGAATGTTGAGTCACATATAGTCCTTTAAACTCATGGAGTTGGTTAGATAGTAGAATGTTAAAGTCAGGGGCCAAATATGTATAAACTGGACATTGGGAAAGTATACTGGGCCATTTCACTCTCATAAATGTGGCTTATTTATATCTATAGTTTTGTATAATACTTACTGTTATAAGAGAAGGAACCATCTGTTGGACTGAAAGGGGAAACTTCTGGGGGGAAGAGGGTGGAAGGGCGGGATAGGAAGGGGGAATAGGGAGGGGTTTGTTACTGAGATGTAACTTGAAGAAAGAAAAATAAAGTATTTAAAAAAAATAAATATAGAGTAAACACAAAAAAAGACAGCAATTGTAGGATTATAACTTTATGAATGTATAGGAAAACCACTGAGCATGGTATTCAAAAAAATTAAAAGTCTGAAAGAGCTACATTTGTTTCACTGGTGATATTAATTAATAAATGCTTCAATAGAAAAGGAGTAAAAGGAATCTTTGAAGGGAGGTCTGAGACAAAGTACTGTGCACAGGTTATGTCAAGAGTCAGATGCACTATAGTCTCACTTTATCCACCTATAGGCAAACAAGGTTGCTTTCACAATGCTGCTTCAAGTCCAAAGGTTCATTTTCCCTTCCTGTGTATCACCTTTCGTATCCAGTCAGTCTTTGCTACACCAACCATAAGCAGTGCCAGGAAGAAAAGGAGAAAATGTGCAGATCTTCCTTGGCCCATCCTTACCACTTGGTCCTGAAAACCACACTGCCTGTTCCTCAAAGCACCACAGAGCCTCTGTTAGCCTGAACTGAATCTGTAGCTGCTGCCCTCTTCTCAGCTTCCAGCCTGGCCCAGCACAGAACCTCATTTGAAGAGTCCATCCCCGCCCATGTCTGCCTGCGGGACTGGGCCACTGGACTCTGAAGACTCTAGTCCATCTCCCAGTGAAGGCAAGCAGGTCCCTAGAGCTCCCCCTGTAGGAGTTTCAGCACACCTGTCCACATCAAACATTTCAAAGTCGAGGTAAGAAACAATACTAAGGAGTAAACTTCAAATTTTTCTTTCCTTGAGCTCTGGTGCTCCATTTAGTCCTTAACAGAACAGCGCTTTGTCATCCCGTGGAAGAGTGGTTGCCTCATAGTTGCGGATTGTTCTAATGTCATAAGAAGCATGCGGTGTCTGCAAGTGTCAGGATGGAAGGGGCTCCATGTGGCCTCTGGAATAACAGTTCAGGTGACAGAGCCCACTTAACGCCCTCTTGATTCATGCCAACAAGTCTTAACCTACCTACATCCCACCTTTTATTATTCTGTTATTTCTTTTCAACCAAAGCCCACAATTTAGATAATATTCCCTGACTAACAAGAGCACGCTCACGCTGATTGTTTTATTTTTTATTACCCTCAGGGGAAGGCATGTTATCCCTACTTTATCTCTGAGGAAACTGAGTCTCAAAGGGATTAAATGAGTTGACCAGAGTTGCAGGTTGAGGACACAAACCTGAACTTTTTTTTTTTTTTTTTTTTTGGTTTTTCGAGACAGGGTTTCTTTGAATATCTCTGGCTGTCCTGGACTCGCTTTGTAGACCAGGCTGGCCTCGAACTCACAAAGATCCGCCTGCCTCTGCCTCCCAAGTGCTGGGATTAAAGGTGTGCGCCACCACCGCCCGGCTCAAACCTGAACTTCTAATTCAAAGACTAATGTTGTTTACTCTGAAGTTAAGCTTTCCAGGGATTTTGGAGGCTAGAAACCACCCCCCCCCCGCTTTTGTATGGCACTATAATAAGTATTGTTTTAGCAAATTAACTCATTTTCTGTAATTTTGCTTCAAAGATCAAGCATAGCATTCAGGAATTACATAGAAAACAGGAGTTGAACATCATCTTAACTACCTTCTGGATAGTGGTTCTCAACTTGTGAGTTGTGACCCCCACAGATATTTATTTATATTCCAATTCATAACAGTAGCAAAATTACAATTATAAGGTAGTAACAAAATAATTTTATGGCCGGGAGTCACCACAACATGAGTAACTGTTTTAAAGGGTTGCAGCATTAGGAAGATTGAAAACCACCGCTCTAGGTGACAGACTTTGGACACATGGCTTTGCAAACTATTCATTTCCTCATCTGTAACATAATTTGCTATTAGATGTATATTTTTACCTGTTACTCTACACACACACACACACACACACACACACACACACACACACACAAAGTCTTAAAAGATCATTGTACTGGCTAATTTTATGGGAACTTGACACATGCTACAGTCATCAGAGAGGGGAGCATCAATTGAAAAGATGCCTCCATAAGATCCTGCTGTAAGGATTTTTTCTTAATTAGTGATTGAAGGAGGAGGCACTGTGGGTGGTACCATCACTGGGCTTGTGGTCCTGGGCTGTATGAAAAAGGAGATTGAACAAGCCATATGGAGTGAGTCAGTAAGCAGCACCCCTCCATGGCCTCTGCCTCAGCTCCTGCCGCCAGGTTCCTGCCCTGTTTGAGCTCCTGTCCTGGCTTCCTTCTGTGACGGACTACACTGTGGAAGGGTAAGCCCAATAAACCCTTTCCTCCCCAACTTTCTTTTTGGTCATGGTGTTTCAATGCAGCATCCATCCTTCAGTTAGCCATTTCTAGAAACCACAGTTGGGCATCAGATCTTCTATTTGGTCCTGGCCCTGCGGTTAACCTCTGATCCACTAACTGTAACCCAGAAAGGTACAGTGTTGCCTTTTTCTTTTTTCTGTCTCTGTCCCATGACCAGAACCTAAGTATGCTTTCTTTGATAATCTGGGTGTCCTTACCCTTTCTCCAAAGTCCCATTCCCTGCCATGGGGCTGCCTGCTGCCTTGTGGCAGACCTCCATACTGGTAATTCAAAAAGCAGGGCCTTCTCTTCCCCTCTTCCATTCTCCTCTAGGCAGCTGCTGAGACTTACAGCTTACCTGCCCTAGAGTGCCTTTCTTCTACACTCCAGTAAGCTTGTCTTAGAATTTAAAAAAAAGAATTGGTAGAAGTGACTTGGAAACTTCTGTGGTCTGATTAAAAGAAACCCTGCAGCTTCTACCAAGGCCTCTTGGAACATTCACTGTGGGGAAGAGAGCTGGTACACAAGTAGGTAGCACACCATTCTGGGACTGCTGTGGCACTAGTTGCTTTTCGCACCTCTGAGACAACTCCCTGACAGGAAGTAATGTAGGGCAGGAGGGATTAATTCTGAATCATAATTTGAGGATACAGTCCACCCTGGTGGAGAATGGTTGGTGACAGGAAATGCTCACAGCTGTGGCCATGGGACTTTGCACATGTCTTAAGAGGCAGAGAGAGGAGACAGGAAAAGGAACGTGGATGTAAAACCTCCAGGCCCACCTCCAGTAACCAATTCCTTCAATAAGGCCCCATATCCTAAATGTTCCAACAACCTTTCAAATAGGGCCACCATCTGGACCACGTGTTCAAACAAAACAACCTGTAGGGAACATTTCCCATTCGAATTGAGGAAATCCAGAGTGGCCTGTACAGAAAACCTGGGGAGAGGAAAAATGTTGAGGCAGGGCACAGATGCTCTCCTGAGTCCAGCTAGGGAAACAAACAGGAGTGAATGGCACAGGTGGAGTCAACAAATGTCTCTAGCCACAGCCTTCTTGCATAACCACTATCTGAAACCTCAGAAGAGGACCTCTCAGCTCTGCCACTCAGCTGAGGTCCATGAAAGGTGACAAATCATTGTTCAAAGCTCTAACTTCAGTGGTTCATTAAACACCAGTAGGAAGGCAGAACACATGCTGAGGACAGCCACACCCACCATTGTCACCAAATAGAAATGCTGTGAAGATCCCAATAAGGTGATGGGAATCAATCATGCAGCGGGAAGTCAGGGAAACTCAAAGATTTGTGTTGCTAAGTTTAATAGCACACCTTCCTGAAGCCTCCTGAAGGCTAACTCGTGCATTTGTTCTATACAGGCATATTTTAAAACGCTGAGGACAAAGCTGTGGAAGGCAGGCCTATAAGAGCCAAAAGCCCTAACGATTCCTGGTCCCCTTCCCCATTGCTCTGAGTCTTTTTCTCTATTTTTTTTTTTAATCTTGCTTGTTAGGCTGGTTTCAGCCCACTCCAGTTTCAGCCTGGGCTGGGATCCTATCTGCTGTGTTTAGGGTGCTCCTTTGATCTGCCAATATCAACCACTTAAAATTAATTACCACACACAGGCTTGCTAGCTGCCTGTTGGCAGAAACTCCCTCTCTCTTGCTCTCTTTCCAAGCGGCAAATGAATTTTCTTAATAAAGACGTCTATTACTCAAAGGGCCAGAAGCTCTTATTCTAGAATATTTTAACCTCAATGTTCTCTAAGCAGTCATGTTCCCATGCAAATATATTCATAGATTTGCCCGGTCACTTATTCAGTAGAACTGAAGACAGAGAGGAGGACATCAAGGCTCACAAGCTGCTGCTGCTGATTGTGCAGATAAACTAACACAGCACATATTTCTTTAGACCAGAAAGTTTCATTTTTATAAGTATTTTATGTTTAAGGATGTGTATATCTCTGCCCATGTGAGGATATGTACATACGTATTCAGGTGCCGAAGAAAGTCAGAGATGTTGAATCCCCTGGAGCGAGAGTTACAAAGTAGTTGTGAGTTCCACAGTAGTGCTAGCACCAGAACTTGGAACACGCTCCTAACCACTGAGTCATCGCTCCAACCTGAGACTTTTGTTTTCTGAGACAGGATCTCACGCTAACCTGGTACTTCCTATGTGGACCAGGGTGGCCTCACAGTTATTCTCCTGTATCAGACTCCCACAGGCTGAGCCTGCAGCCCCACACCTGGCCAATCAGGAAGAACATCATACAGGACACCAGGCAGCAGATATCTTGTCTCTCATGATAGTTTATCAGCTAAATCTCAAAGCTGACCCAGAAGAAATCCAACGCTGGAATTTTTATCTCCATTTCAGCAGAGTGACCTCTTCCAGGGTTTCCAACTCACAATCAGGGGATAATTCTGTGACACACATGGTTTTGGTCACTCATGAAAACAAGTTCTGTTGTATTAAGGGAAAGAAACAGAAATGCATAAACACAGACGGGGTAGAACCCTTCACTGGGATCTCAAGCAGGACAGTTTATGATACCCTCGGTGGTACTGACCCACAGCTCCCATGTCCATCCTTGGAGCAGCTCTTATGTATTTGGGGATTTAGATATTTCAGATAAACATGCACATTTCAACAATGAAAACTCCATAATTTAAACACATTCTTTTTGGTACGCAATGTGTAAACAGTCTTTCTAAGTGGATGAAGATTATACGATGATAAGCAACCTCTTTCTAGCCCACACATACTTAGTTACGCAAAACAAAACAAAATATAAAAGTTTAAGTTCTATGAATTCATCAGTGTTTAGAATTGTAGAATTATCTACAGACTATGAACGCAAATCTTCAGCCCTGCTGCCACCGAGAACGTCCAGCCTGTGGCTAGCAGCTCTTGTTCACACATTTTCTTCAGAAGCCTGACTTGAGTCTTTGCACCTACATGACTGTCTGGGCTTCTGCAGTTGGCATGCTCACAAAGGAAGGGCCTTGGCTAAGTTTGAGGAATACTTTCAAGCTTTGGGGAAGACAAGCCAGTGAACCCACATAATAAACTCTGTTTCCAAAATCCCTAAGGGTGAGAAGAAAAAGGAAAAGAAATGAAAATGAAATAAAAATATGCCTCCACCTCCATGAGAGCACACATGAAGCCAGGGGCATCTCATCTGGAAAGTCCACATTTTGATGAAGCAATCTCATCTCGGAAGCTTTAGACTAGTGAGACCTGCCATGAACCCTATTATAAGGTTATCAAGACAGTTGATGGGAGTGGAGTCCTGGCATTAATATTAATGGCAGTCGTAATTATGATGCCCCTCCCATTTCAGTCCCTGCCAGTGAGATAAGATAGGGTCCTGCCAAAAAGAGAGAGAGAACATTTTTCAAGGATACATAGGTCTTGCTGTATTTTTGTAACTGGCTTTTTTCTTTTCCTTTTAAGGTTTTGTATATATTTTTATTAATTCTTTCAGAATTTCTTTTTTCCTTTTATTGGAAATAGATTTTTTTCACATACTATATCCTGATTATACTTTTCCCTCTCTCTCCTCCTCCCAGTTCCTCCCCACCTTCCCTCCAATCCAGATCTACCTACCTTCTGTCTCTCATTGGAAAATAAACAGGCTTCTAAGGGTTAATAGTAAAATAAAATAAGATAAAACAAAGAGTAACACATCAGAACAGAGCAAAGCAAACAGAGGGAAAAGAGCCCAAGGAAAAATACAGATACATCACACAGAGACCCACTTATTTGCACACTCAGGAATCCGTAAAACAAAACAAACAAAAAAAAAAGAACAACAACAACAAAAACACTGAACTGGAGGCTATAATACCACAAAGGACCCATAAGGCAAAAACAGAGGGAAAAATTAGCATATATATAATAAAAACAAGAATAAATTATTTTTTAAAAGAAGGCATGACATGACATTTTGAGACAGAGAATCTCCAAAGACGTCTTTGAATTTGTTTTCTGTTGGTCCTCTGCAACTGGGTATGAGGCCTACCCTTAGGAGTAGATGTTTCCATCAGGTGAGGTGGCAGAGACAGGCGGACCTTTGAGCTTGAGGCCATCCTGATGTACAGAGTGAGTTCCAGGACAGTCAGGGCTACACAGAGTACACAGAGAAACCCTGTCTTGAAAAACCGGGGGCGGGGGGGGTTGTTTCCCCAGTGAGACTTCCTTGGAAAAAACTAAATTAGCATTTGAGAGTGTTTATCAATTGGAGGTAGCTTTTTGGTGTGTGTCCACTTTTAGCTCTATGAGCACAGCTGGTACAGACCCAGGCAGGTCCTGTGTATTTTGCCTCAGTCTCCCTGAGTTCATATGATGTGCATTGATCCTGTTGATTCAGAGGACTTTGTTCTCTTAGTGTCCTCCATCCCCCGTGGCTGGTTTTTGTTTTTCTCCTACCTTCTCTTTCACAGAGTTCCTAATCCCCAAGGGGAGGGATGTAATGGAGACATCCCATCCAGGACTGAGTGTTCCAAGGTCCCTAACTCTGCATGTAGTCTGACTGTGGGACTCTGAATTTGTTCCCATCTGCTGTATGAGGAAGCGTCTCTAACGATAGCTCAGCAAGATGCTGATCTATGAGTAAAGCAGAATGTCATCAATATTCATTTTATTGCTATGTTGTTTTAGTAGAATTTGGCTTTACCCTAGGTCTCTGGGATATCTAGTCTCAGGTTCTGGGTAGCCCAAGCAGTGTCAGGTATGGGTTTCATCTTGTGGAGTGAGCCTTAAGTCAAATCAGATATTGGTAGGTTACTCCCACAAGCTTTGTGCCACCATTGCACTAGCATATTTTGCAGGTAGCGAAAGGTTTGTAGCTAGGTTGGTGCTTACATTTCTACTTAGATAGCATGCAGACTACCTTCCTATACCAGAGATGCTAGAACATAAAGCTCTATGTAGGCGCCAGCTTGGCTTCTCCATGTGCAATGAGTTGCGTGGGTGTTGTCCTCAGCAATATGGTCTTATGGAGAGCAACCTATATTCTTGGCAACAGCCTGGGTTGTTTGGGGGTTCCCAAGGGACCCCTTTAGCCAACAACTAAATTAGATGTGACCCAATGCTCGTACTAAAAGCTTCATTTGGTGACAAGAGATGTCTGGTTGGGGCTCTGCCTCCCCTATTATTTGACGTTTTCATTTAGATCTCCTTCATATGTATGAAGACTTTAGAAAGCTTCTACTGTTTGGGTGTCCATACTATCACTCAAATGACCCTTACTTAACCGTGTCTCCCCATATTCCCTCTCTCATCCACCTTCCCACTTGATCCTCCCATTTCATTCCCTCCTTCTTTCCATCTATCCTATTTATTCTATTTCCCTTTCCTAGGGAGATCTATCTGCCCCTACCAAACCAGTCAGTCCCCTACCCTTTACCTAATCTCTGTGGGTCTATGGATTACAGCTTGGTTATCATTGACTTAACAGCTAATATCCAGATAAAAGTGAATGCATAGCATATATGTCTTTCTAGGTCTGCGATACCTCACTGGGGTGATTTTTTTCTAGTTCCATCCATTTACCTATGAATTTCATGATTTCATTTTTTAAAATACAATTTCATTTTTTATCTTATAAAGAAAAATGTTATAAAGAATTTTAATTCTTATATTAATTTTTAATATTATAAAGAAAATCTGTTGAGGAGCACCTAGGTTGTTTCAAGCTTCTGGCTATTAGGAATAGAGCAACAATGAGCGTGGTTGAGCCAGTATCTCTCTGGTAGGATGACACATCCTTTGGGTATATGCGCAAGTTGTATAGCTGGATCTTGAGGTAGATCGATTTCCATCTTCCTGAGGAATCACCACACTGATTTCCATAATGACTGCACAAGTTTGCACTCCCACTAGCAATGGAGGAGTGTTCCCCTTACTCCACCCCCCCCCCCAGCATGGGCTGCCACTTGTGTTATGCTAGTCATTCTGACAGGTGTCAGAAGGAAACTCAAAGCAGTTTTGATTTTCATTCCTCTGATGACTAATGATGTTGGACATTTCCTTAGGTGTTCTTTGGACCTTTGAGTTTCCTCTTTCAAGAATTCTTTGTTAGATCTATACTCCATTTTCTAATTGAGTTGTTTTCTTGATATATGGTTTTTTGAGTTCTTTATGTATTTTGGATAGTAGCCCTATATCAAATGTGTAGTTGGTAAAAATATTTTGCCATTCTGTAGGCTTGTGCTTTTCCCAAAGGACGGTGTCCTTTGCTGAGCAGAATCTTTTTAGTTTCATGAGTTCCCATTTATTAATTGTTAATCTTAATACCTTTACTATAGGTAGTCTGTTCAGAAAGTCTTTTCCTGTGCCAATGAGTTCAAGGCATTGGATCTATTTGGATTCTTCTACATGCAGCCATCCAGTTTGATCAGCATCATTTGTTGAAGATGCTTTCTTTTTTTCCAGTGTATATTTCTGACATACATACATACATACATACATATATACATGCATACATACACACATACATACATACATACACACATACATACATACAAATATCAGGTGTTCATAGGTGTATAGATTTTATGTCTATAAATTTTCAGATTGATTCCATTGATCAATATGTCTGTTTTTTGTGCCAATACATTGCTGTTTTTATTTTATTTCTATAAATCTATAGTACGATTTGAGTTCAGGGATGATGATACCTCTAGAAAGTCTTCTATTATTTAGGATTAGTTTTGCTATCCTGATGTGTGTGTGTGTGTGTGTGTGTGTGTGTGTGTGTGTGGGTGTGTGTGTTTCCATATGAAGCTGAAAATTATTCTTTCAAGATCTGTAAAAAATTTTCTTGGAATTTTGATGAGGATTGCCTTAAATCTGTAAATTGCTTTTGTTAAGGTGGCCATTTTTACTATATTAGTACTACTGATCCAGGCATAAGAGATCTTTCAATCTTCTGATATTTTTCAATTTCTTTCTTTAATATCTTAAAGATTTTATCATACAAGTTGTTCATTTGCTTGGTTAGAGTTTCCCCAAAATATTGTACATTATTTAGTGCTATTGTGAAATGTGTTGTTTCCCTGATTTCTCAGTCCAAACTTCCATTTGTATATGTGAAGTCTACTGATTTTTGTAAGTTAATTTTTTTTGTATACAACTACTTTGATGAAAGTCTTTATTAGCTGTTATGAGTTTCCTGGTGGAATTCTTAGGGTTACTTATGTGTATTATCATATCATCTGCAAGTACTTTGACTTCTTCCTTTCCAATTTGTAATCCCTGATCTCCTTCAGTTTCTTATTGTTCTAGCTAGCTAAGACTTCACGTACCACATTGAAAAGGTATGAAGAGAGTGGACAACCTTGCCTTGTTCCTGATTTTTAGTGGAATTGCCATGAGTTTCATTTCCAATTAAGTTGATGTTGGCTATGAACTTGCTGCAAACTGCCTTTATTGTGTTGAGGTATGTCTCTTATATCCCTAGGACTTCTATCACGCAGGGGTGTTGGATTTTGTCAAAGGCCTTTTCTGCATGTAGTGGGATGTATTTGGCAAATAGAATCAATTTCATTTGGTGCTCTAACTTTGAACCCAGAGAAGCCTGAACAGAGCTGGTGGTTGGAGGTGGAGACACAGCAGGAGTCTTGACAAAGGTGACAAAAAAAAAAGAAGATGGTTCGATGACTGAGGAGGTATGGAGAGAAAGTGGTTAGTGCTCATTGAAGAAGTTTGAGTCCAAACTTTCCCCTTCCACATCCCTTAACATGTAGAGTTCTCAGCTTCAATCATTCTTACTGAGGGACTGATGGCCTCCTAAAGCAGTCATGTGTCATATAGAGATTTACATTTCAGCAGGTACAAAGACTTGATGTAAGAAACTAAGTCAGTAAATTAGGAAGTATGAGAATGGTCAAGCGATTACCCCCAAAGGCCTCTAACATGCAGCAGTCACTAGCCTACTGTATTAGCTGTCTGTCCTCATGGCTGCAACAAGAACTATTTAAAGAAGGCTCACAGCTAGAGAGTAGAGTGCATCGTGCTGCAGAAGTCATGACAGCAGGAGTGTGAGGCAGCCTAACACATTGTGTCTGAAGGCAGGAATCAGAAGCTGTTGAATTCTGGTGCTCAGCTCACTTGCCTCTGCTCATTTGGCCTTGGATTCCAGCCCATCGAATGGCGCTGTACACAATCAGATGGGTCTCCCTACATCAATTAACCTAATCTAAAAATTCCTTCGCAGACATGCCCAGAGGTTCACCTATCTCCTAGGTGATTCTAGATCCAGCCAAGTTCACAATATTACCAAGACAACAAGCCACCTCCATGGCTGTCTGAAAGAAAATGCAATGAACTGGAGGGAGGTTTTTCTCAGAGTCTTACTACAAGTGTGCATGTTCGGTGGCTCCTCATTTCTGTGGACTCCACGTGCGCTGTAGCTCCAAAGTAACGCCTTAGATACCTTCATGATTATCCTTGGATGGTACAAAGTGCTGGTAATTTTGAGTCGCCTAGTAAGTAGTGTCCAATAAAGGTGACTTCCGCTTTCCTGTTTCAACCTATATTGTAAATGTCACCCTTTTCTTGATCTATTTAGTGCATTGTAAATATCCTTCTTTTCTTCATCTAGAAGTCAGAAGGTCAGGAAGGATATGATGTATATTATGTGATGTGTACCATGAATATCAGGTAATTGTTTGGTCTGCGCTCCTGTGATTTCAAAGTTAATTAGTCAGCAATGTGTTAAATCTGCTGTCTTTAAAAAGAAAAACACAGAGCAAGGAGAGATAGCTTAGCTGGTAACATTTGCTGCACAGGCAATGAAGACATGAATTGGATCCCCAGAACTCATGTTAAAAAGCCAGGCATTGTGACATATATCTGTGAGCCTAGCATGAGGGAAGCAGAGACAGACAACCCCTGGGACTGGCCGCTCAGCCAGATTGGTGAGCTCTAGGTACAGAGAGAGACCCTGCTTCAAAAACGTGGTGGAAACAATTAAGGGAAATACCAGGCATTAACATCTGGCCATACATGTGCACAAACACCACACACATGTTTCTATGTATACATGGCCAGAACATGAGAAAAGTAAACAATTGATAGTGATCAGTGCTTAGAAATACCAAGATGAGAAGCCCGCCAGGACTCAGCTCAGCATTTTTCCCAGAGGCAAAGACTTGGTGTCTTAGAACTCAATGACTTAGAACATAACTTCAGTGATAGAAATTATCTGGGTTTCTATTAGTTTCATAAAGGGAGAGGCATTGTGTTTTATTTTCCAGTGTCGCTGAGGAATAATTAACAAATGAAAAATTGTACTGGAGAATAATAAAATTATAAATATTAAAAATATAAATTATTTATAATTCATTTAAATTATAAATAATAAAATTATTGTATAAACAATTGTGCTTTAATAAGCATATATTGTAATTACCACAATCCAGCTCATTAGCATATCTAGCACTTCACATATTGATTACATTTTTGTATGAGATGAGAACACATAGGATCTACTCTACCACTCTGTCTCATGGTGGCATATGCTGTTAATCCCAGCACTTAGGAGGCAGAAATGGGGAAGGTCTCTGGGTTTAAGGCCAGCCTACTCTAAGGGCAAACTGCAGGATAGCCAGGGCTACACAGAGACCCAATAGATAAAAACCAAAAGAAAAAAATTAAAATTTTGCTCAAGATTCTACATATAAATGAGATTATCCTTATCTCACTTAGCATAATATCCTCCACATTCCTCTACGTTGTTATTAACGACAGATTCTCCCTCTAAAGACTTCATTATTTTTATTTATATGTATGTGTATATGTCTCTCTGTGTGTATGGGCATCTGGGCTGGGGGCCCCAAGGAGACCAGAAGAGGGCTGGGGTCCCTCAGAGCTGGGCTTTCAGAAGAGGGCT
>CAJQZJ010034361.1:220458-258886 GCA_907164525.1 Lophiomys imhausi
TTCTTCTTCTTCTTCTTCTTCTTCTTCTTCTTCTTCTTCTTCTTCTTTTTCATTTTCTTGGATAGACATGTAACCTGGCTGGTCAAATTATGTCACTGAGAACGACCTTGAACTCCCGATGATGCCCCTGAGTGCTGGTCTAATAAGCATGTGACACCTTGCCCAGTTTGCCGTGCTGCTTGGGAAAACCACTGTTAGGCAGGAGCTGTACTAGTCTGGTGTCACACCATCCCCAGATGGAAAGCAGAAGGCAGACTTGGCAACCAATCCTGTAGGGAGGGCTGTGTCAGGCTGAGCCTGTGTTGTGGGAACCTGATGACAGACAAGGCCCTAATGCTCCTTTGAATCCCCACCCTGCAGAAAGAGTTTGGGAATCAGGTACCCCTTCAGCTTAGCTTGCTGCAGCAGGATGGTGGAGGAGCCTTGAGGAGAATGGGCAGCACATTGAGGTTTTCCTGCTCTAGGCCCATCAAGTCAAACATTGCCATAGGTCAGCAGAGAGAGCAGAGCTCCCCTAATGCATTGAGATGGGAACCAGCTGTTTAACAGATGATTGTTTGCTGCGGCAGGCACCATCCTAGCATGGTAGGTGTTTGGCAACAACCTTACTTTCTGCTTATTACACTTCCTCTTTGGGTGATTCCATAAGCCACAAAGGTCTAGACATTGCCAATATCCCCCAGGAAACCATAATCATGTGGACTGAGACCCGCTGCGCTCTGGTGCTGTTCTGTTCTGGGAACACTGGGAAAACACTCCATCCATCCCCTTCTTCTAGCAAAGACAAAAGCTCCCCATGAAAGAGGAAATTGGGATATTTGGAGGTAGTAAATGGAGTACAGTCTCAAAACAGTAAGCAAAGAAAGGCAGGTTGGAGATGATGAAATACAACCCCCCCCCCAATCCATTTTTTCAGGGAAAGAAAAGCAGACAAGAAACATGTGATTTCCCTCAGGCCCTAACATGAGTCAGAGAGAAAGCAGGGAGGGAAACCTGAATATAGGGCCTGACCTTTAGAAAAAGAAACACAAATTCATTACCCCTTCTTGCTTCCACTCCTTTAATCCTGGATCTTTGCAGGAACAAGTGTTGGTTGTTTTAGAAGCTGGTGGAACATTCAGAAGCTTTGCCTTTAAATAAAAGAGAAAAGGCGAAAGAGAGAAAAGCTGGAATTTCTGACGTAAGAAACATAGCTTATCTGGTCCAAAGGCTGTCACTGCCTCAGACCCTCCCTGTCTGCCTGTCTGGCTGCATCTCTTCTCCTATTGGACAGATGAGGAGCTGAGGGTCTGTGGTCATACAGCCAACAGTGAGGCTGCAGTCAAGCCTAGGGATTCTCAACAGGAGCATGTCCTCTTGTCTCCCTGCCTCTGGGCCACCCACAAAGCCAGAGTCACTGAGATTATCCCCATCTCTTTTCAGGTTTTTGAAACAGGATCTCACCTAATTGGACAGGCCTGGAACTTGCTATACAGTTCTAGATGACCTCCTGCCTCCCGCTGGGATTCCAGCCCCTTGGCACCAGGTCCAGTCTGTGAATCACTGGGAGTCTCATTCAGAACTTTGTACACTAGGAGGCACTCTACTAACTGAGCTGCATCCCAGCCCCTCAGGGTGTTCTCTAAGGGATCCCTTCTGTTTACCTCAAGGGTAGCCTTGTCTGTAACAGAGGCATCTAACTGAAGTCCGCCCCTCCCCTCCCCGTGGCTGGTTTCTGTGGTCCCCTGTATTCTAACAGTGCAGAACAATAAACAAAGGATTGTTGCTTGACAGTATCTCACACTGGCTGTCTTTGGCCTAGTCCTGGACTGAAATTCAGAACCTCCCTCTGGGCCTCTCCCAGCAGGTGAGCTGGGGTCTCAAATCATGATCCTTCAGAAGAACAGCTTCCTGCACTGACTGCCTCCAATAGGACTCTTTTCTTCCCTCCCTCCCTTCAGTCTCCCTCCCTCCGTTCCTTTTGTGTGTAGGTAGTATGTATGCTGTATGTAAATGTCAAGTAGAGCCTTTTCTCCAAACTCCTGATTTCTTTCTTGAAATCACTTTTGGGATTTTTGTTTATATTTTGTTTTGTTTTAAGATAGGGTCTTATGCATCCCAGATCAGCCTCAAACTCACTGTATAGCCAAAATGTCTTTGAACACCTGACCTTCCTGCTCCACCTTCAGTGTTGGGATTGTAGGCATGGACCACATGTCCACCTTTAAAAGAAAAGAAGAAAATTTATGGCATATTTATTATATTGAAAGAATTTATATAATACATTTCTAATATCTAATTTTGTCTCTGTTTTACACAGGAAGGGTTTGAGGATATAATCTGTTTTTCAAATTTCCCCTTGTGCATAAATATTTTGTGAGTTCTGTGATACTTGAGTCCCTAGAATGACCACTAACAACAAGGACTAGAATAGCTTGTTTATTCCTAACCCTGTACTCTTAAACAGAAACCATGCTCTTTTGCATAGGGATAACTGAAACCCGGAGAAATGAAGCAGCCTACCCAAGGTCATAGAACTAAAAAAAAAAAATTTTTTTTAAATGAAGGACTAGAAACCTTTCAGTCTGATGAAAAGGATTTATACTTTACACAAAAGCCTGGTACAGGTAGGCAGCTCAGGAAGAGCAAATGTTGGAGTAGTTTGGAGACCAGTTCCTTCTGGTCAAGAGAATGAAACCTACAGCCTGGGTAGAGACCTAACACTCCAGTTAGACCTGTCATTGACCTTGCTGCAGGACTGCCCGTAGGAAGGTGGGTTCACCGTAAGCCACACGAAAGAAATAAGAGAAATAATTACCCTTTTATGAGATTCTGTACTTTCCCTTCCAGATTCCAGCCCCTAGTACAGTCCCAACAAGCTACCAGAGATTCTGTTGGGTCTGTCTGTCTGTCTGTCTGTCTCTCTCTCTCTCTCTCTGTCTTAGCCTGACTCAGGCATAATTTATCCCCCTTTTCTTTCCTGTCTCTTTATTTCCGATGCTGGCCAGAGCCTAACTATGTTTGCTTTGGTACTTTGAGCTTAGTCTCTGTTTTTGAATCTCTTTTCCCCACTACGTGGCAAGTTGTTTGCCATGTGACTGACTTCCACGCTGGTTTAACAAAAATGGCATTTTTCTTCCTTTCTTTTTGCTTCTCTTCCCCTCCTCCAGGTAGTTGCTGAGTTACCTACCCTGGGACTTTCCTTTTAATCTCTAATAAAGTTGTCCTCAAGTGTCTGAGTCCACTCTAAAATTGTTTTATTAATGGCACTGTTGGGACAATATTATTGTGCACCGAGTAAAGATTGTCTTTGTAATTATTCAAATGTTGGTTTGAATAAAATCTATACCATCAGAGACCTGATTACATGCCTCAGTATCTTGTAAAACTCATTCGGCATCACCTTCTGATTGGTTAAATAAAGAGCTGAACTGCCTATAGCAAAGGCAGGAGAGGAAAAGGCGGGACTTCCGGGCTGAAAGAGGGTCTCAGGTGGGAACAGGAGGAAAAAGGAAGGACTAAGAAACAAAAAAAAAAAAGAAAGAAAGAAAGAAAGAATGAAAGGTAAAAGGCCGCGTGGCAGGACGGAGGCCAGGCCAGTATTGCCGGGTTAGAACAACTGGGAATCTTTCCAGCTATAGTGCCTAAGATAATAATAAACATAATCAATCTTCATGCCATTATTCAGGAGCTGGAGTGGGCATAAAAAGTCCCAGCGGACACATGAGACTATGAACCCCAAGAGGAGACTCTGATTTTCCTCATCTTATATGACTACAAAGGGACACCCCTGTTACTTTCCTTCCACAAATATCTGTTAAGCCGTTCTCGGGAAGTCAGTGCCTCGAGTGAGACTAGAATCCTATGCTTGGATTTCAGCGCCAAGTAGACATGGATGCTAGACATGGATGCGCTTGTCTCCATCAGGGGCCACCTTTCCTTTGTGATCACAGGCAAAGAGGCCTGTGCCCCTACCTGTTTATCCTCTCTCACCCCACATCTCCCCTGCTCACCCCACTGCGTGCAAGGTGGAAGGTACCCACTAAAGGCCACACCTGCTGGGCCTCAGACCCCTTTCCTCACTGTTCTCCTCTTGTGCATTTGACACTCTTTCCATGGACCTATGTTTGGTTCTAAGCGCCATGTCGAGTGGGTCACAACCAACTGTAACTCCAGCTCTTGGGATCTGCCCTCCCTGAGCTCATGCATGCACATGGAACCCACACACAAAATACATAAAAACAAAATTATGAAAACAAAACAAAGCTACATTGTGCCCAGAATATTGATGGGAACCAGCAAGGCCCACTGCAGGCCAGTGTGGGTCCAGTGACATAGTGAGATGTCAAGCTTCTGATCAGGGACCCACATAATTGTGTGTTTTTAGGGACAGGTGCTTCTGGCCTTCAACACAGGAGCGACTCAAGGTTTCCCTGCAGCATATTAAGTGCAGAACATGGGGGTGTGGAAGACTGCAGGTCTGAGTAGAGGGTAGGCTTAAGCACCTAGACCAGTAAATACACCTAAGTCCTTGGATGTGGATTTTAAGAGCTCTCTCTGTCTCTGTCTTCTCTCCTTTCTTTTTCTGTTTTTTCATTTTTCTGTCTTTAAAAAAAAAAAAACACTAGGGCTCAGTTTCTTCTGGCTGGGGGTTACAGGTTTACCCTCCTGGTGACAGATTGCTCAGCTACATGCTGGAAGACATAAACCACTTTCCAGTCATCCCAGAATTATGCCCTTAGATTTCCAGTTATGGAAGGAAGCTGTTGTAAAGTCAGGCAGCAGATGTAAATTATGGACCTGAATTGATTTTGCATTAATTTCTCGTGGGCTACTTCCACGCTGCTTAAACACCACCTTCTTAAAGCTACATTGCAAATGCATTGTGTTTTCAGAGCTGACTTGTTTCCACTGCAGAGAGGCCTCCAGGAGTCAGGACCAGCTTGTCAAACTCTTCCCTTCGCAAGAAAGTGCGGTCACCAGCGAGCAATGCTCTGGAAGAAGCAGTGGATTTTCATGATTCCCAGCTTGCGTTCTCATACAAGTTTAGTATTCATCTTTTCAACACACCACATAGCACACAAGTTCACCTTCCATATGCCCTGGGAAAAGCAGCCCTGCCACCCGCGGAGACAGTGAAGTGGCTGTGCAGGAGGTCAGGTGGCAGATAATGGCACAGCACTTCGTGTCCCTGATGTTGTGCCGTGGACTCCTGACTTTCTTGATACAGTTCTTTGAGAACCCATTGAGGGAAGAACAAAACGGCAGGCTGTGTGCTCCCCATCTCCTTCTCTGTAGACAGATAGAGCTGGAACCACATCGAAATCCTGAGGATAACGTTAGAAGCTCTTGTTACCACCCTGGAGGCAGCCATTCTCTCAGATAAAAGCTCACTGGAGGGTTGATGATCCAGCTCAGCGGTTGAGCTGGGGGATACCCTTGCTCATGACCCTGGCTTCGGTGGCCAATACCAAAGCTGAGGTCATGAACAGGACACTTCAACCGCATTTCTTCCCCAACGTGGCCAATGTTTTGTGTGCTTGGACCGGTTTGTGAGTCATTTGACAAATAGTTTGTGAAGATCCCATCAACCCTGTTCATGTGCTGCAAGCATTGGGGGCATTGAACCAATAACTCCACAGAGATACTTGGGACAAATTGTGTGATACAGTTGACAGAGTATTTGCCTGGTTTGCATGGTCAATCCCTAGCACCTCACAAACAGGGTGTGGTAGCACATATCTGGAATCCTAGTTCTCAGGAAGTAGAGGCAGGAAGGAGGATCACAAGTTCAAAATCACCTCCAGCAATGTAGTTAGTTCTTTACTGGCCCAGGATTCTATGATACATGAGACTTTGTTGTTAAAAAGTGGGGTTAAGGACTAGAGATATGGCTCAGTAGTTGGGAGCACTTGCTGTTCTTTCAAAGGACCAGAGTTCAGGGCCAGTCTCTGTCTGTGGCCCAAAGCTACCTGTAACTCCAGCTACAGGGTATTCAATGTCCCTGGCCTCAGCACACACTGCACTCACACACACACACACACACACACACACACACACACACACACACACACATGCATATACACACGATTAAAAATAATGAAGCGATAAATATTTTAAAAGTGTTCCCAGGAGAAGAACCAGACCTCCACAAGCTCAAACTTATTCAGGTCTCCTAGAAAGCTCCGTAGCCTTGAAAACACTGTCCCCAGCTTGAATCATTGTGCCACTAACGGCTCCAGCATACCTCCATAAACAGTCAGATGCACTCTACCCAACTTTGAGTGGACCTTACTGGAAAAAAAAATTGTATATGTGCGTGCACATGCAGTTATGTGTGTGTGTTTGAGAGGCTGTCCTAAGGTGTAGTTCTTCAGGCCCTGCCCACCTTGTGTTTTTGAACTAGGAGCTCTCATTGGCCTGGTACCTGTCATGTAGTATAGGTGGGTTGACCAACAACCTTCAGGGATCCTCCTTGTCTCTGTCTCCCCAGTTCTGGGAATACAAGCCAAGCCTGGCTTTTTATGTGGGCACCAGGACTGCACTAATGCATGCCAAGGATGGTATCAACTGAACTGTCCCCCCAGCCCTCACCATTCCCTAAAGAAAGAAAAGTAGGGGGTGGCGTGGGTGGATAAGGGATGCTGAAAGTCTGTTCCATGGAGCAAGCCATCTTGGGTTAAATGGGTGAGGGCTGGTCTCTGTCTCTTGCCCCATCCGGCTGAACTACCACTTGCTGGGATGCAAAATGATCACCTTGATTGCTGACCCATCCTTTACCAAGGATTGGTAGAGGGCAGATGCCGCAGCGGGCAGTGGTGCCCTGAGCAGGCCTGTGCCCTAGTCCAGATCTTAGGCTCTTGAAGGAAAGATATTCCCAGAAATGTAATTAGCATAATCTGTGTTGTGAGGATACAACTTTCTAATGTACATGTGTGCAATTTAAAGAACGATCAAGTGGCTACCTGAGTTTTAGCCCACCTACGTAAAAGAATTTACACATTTGAAATAGCTCCAACCACTGTCCTGAATTTGCATGTGTCGTGACTTTGCTCTGTATTATTTCCGCCATACATATCCATTCCTAAACAACACAGTAACTGGTCTTGTGGGTTTTTACTGTATTTATTCTGTCTGCAGTTAACTGGACTTCCTTAATTAAAAGTTTAGTCAACAAAATTCAAAAACTTTGAAGAAAGAGATTGAGTGTAGCTAGAAGTTGTATCTAGGAGCTGACTGTCGTCATGAGGTTAATTCAGCAGAATCTCAGGAGATAAGACACTGGCGCTGAAGTCTCCCTGTAAAAGATTGGACTTAGGGAATTGTGGTCTGGTTCAAAGTTGGTGCTGGAAGGTAGGGTGCTGCTCAAGTTTGGGTTCTAGTGCCACCCAGAGGATATAGTGGAGATAATCCCCAGTCTGCTGGGTGGAAGGAATCTGTCAGCTGAAAGTTTTCAGAGCTCACCTTAATTTTCTTAAAGATTCTCTCTGTCCTCTCTCTCTCTCTCTCTCTCTCTCTCTCTCTCTCTCTCTCCTCCTTCTCTCCCTCCCTCCTCCCCCCTCTGTGTGTGTGTGTGTCTGTCTGTCTGTCTGTGTGCCACATATGTGCATGTGAGCTGCTGACATAGGTGCTGAGAAATGAACTCAGGTCCTCCAGAAGAGCAGAGACTTATCAGTCACCCAGTGGCGCCATGTCCACAGTCCAACAGCACTGTTATTCTACTATCTCATTTAATTTGCAAGTAGCTGTCCTTGATGTCAGAACTTCTTTACTTGCCTTCCCTTTTTTTTTTATTAAATACTTTATTTTTTTTCTTCAAGTTACATCTCAGTCACAAACCCTTCCCTATTGCCCCTTCCTGTCCCACCCTTCCACCCTCTTCCTCCCAACAGCTTCCCCTTTCAGTCCAGCAAATGGTTTCTTCTCTTATAACAGTAAATACTATACAAAACAACAGAAATAAATATGCCACATTTATGAGAGTTAAATGGCCCAGTATACCTTCCCAATATCCAGTTCATACATATTTGGCCCCTGACTTTAACATTCTACCATCTAACCATCTCCATGAATTTAAAGTTCTATAACTGACTTAGCTTTCATACTAACTTGCATCACTATTATAACCATCTTCTTAGATCTAGAACGCCCTCTTGATTCCTAAACAACTCAAAATTTAACTATGAGACTCTAGCTGTCTATTCTTCAACCACCTCAGAGACCTGAGAGGGATAAATATATCTGATTATATAGGAAGTGCGGGGCCTGCAGCTTTCAATACTAAGAAATGACAAACCAGTGACTGCCTGGACAGTTCCCCTTTTCTCTCCACACAGTCCAGCATCAGTCTTCAGCCTTTTGGTCCTGTTTCTCTGACAGACATTTATTGTAGAGCAGGGATTGTGAAGGACTAACCTACCCTGTCTTGGCAGATCTAGGCTGTCGACTTCCCTGCTACCAAGTTTTGTCCTTTTTGGACAGCAGTCTGTCTGCAGTTGAAGCAAGGAGTTTTTACATGGCAAGAGATAGGTGAAGGGGCTGATAGATTAATATAAGTTAGATTTAGTGAATACCTAGGTTTCTGATACAGTCTTTTAATTCGGGGCATGAAGATCAACTTTGCTGTGAGCAATTAGCTTATCAGCTTATGGATGAAGTCAGGTGAAATGAGGGGAGTCTCTTTGGACTGAAAAACAAGGTTGAAGCCAGGTGAAAGAAGGAAAGACTTTATGACCTGGCATTGCTTTCAACTGCTAAGTGGGCAGAGCCCAAATTAAGCTGAAGCAGGTGGAACAAGGAGTGATCCTATTTAAGGACAAGTGGATGACGCCAGAGAGGCGCGTGCGTGCTAAGGGCCCCCGATATGAGAGAGCTCCGAGAGTCCTGCTGGAGAAAGTTCTGGTAGACCAATGGCCAGATCTCCGTGAGGCAGAAGGAAGCTGGTGAGCAGAGAAAGCCTCGGCAAGACAGCAAAAGGCCAAGGACTAAACCCTGTGGCTCAGCTTTTGCCTAGAGGGGTTTGACCTGTCCGAACAGTGGCCTGAACGGAACTGTGGCCAGCTTTAAAGACTGAGGCAGAGCGGCAGAGTTGCTGATACGAAGGAAGTAAGGTGGCCTACAGACGCTGAGGTCTCCCAGAGAGAAGAAAGCCTCAAGCCTTATTTAAAGTGAGACTTCGATAGCCAGTTTACCCTGACGAACCTGCGTCTGAGCTATTCCAGAAAAAGGACTGCTAAGTGCGTTAAAGAGTCTACCCTCGAGACTGGTTTCCTGACGACTGAGGACCTGCCCCAGAGACTGTATCATTCTAAAAGGGTATGAAAGTAGTTGTTATGATTATCAATAGGTTTAGCGGATAGGTTAAAGGGGTTGTAGGAATTTATAGGTTTAATAGTTAAGAAATTGTTGGTGTTTGTTATAAGTGAATTTAGTAATAAATAAATAAGAGTTAAATAATAATTTAAAAGCTCGGTTTCAGATAGGCTTGCCACTAATTCAACCATCTCACACTGGAGATTCTTCGATGCTTATCTTCTACTTGGAGTAGAATAGGGGGTGCTGTCAGGAGCTGATAGGTCTCGATATCAAAAAAAATCTTAATTTAAGATAACATCTTTGAATGCCATATTCTGCAGATCTCTTGGGGTATTTGAAGATGCCCTATCCATCTCTTGTATTTAGATAAGCAAATGTTGCTTGTCTCTTAACAACTTGATTACTGAGTAGTTTAGAGAATATCTGTGATAGACTGTCATAGTAGCTAACAAAGTGACATGTTTGCATGACTAGGAGTTTGTTTTTCTTAACTATCCTAAACAGTTTTAGACAGTTGGTATCAAGAGGCCAGAGCTTCACATTTTATTTTTAAGTATCTCTAGGTATGATACCATTAGGAGGCGTTACCTTTAATTTTGTATCAATATACAAAGATCTATTCACTTGTGGCTAAATATACTCTTAATTTTGTATCAATATACAAAGATCAATGCCTATGTAGCCCAATACAATCTTAATATTACATCCATATACAAGGGTCAATACCATTGTGGCCAACTATAATCTTAATTTTGTATCAATATACAAAGATCAATACCGATGTAGTCCAATACGATCTTATTTTTGCATAATAAACAATGGTCAATATCACTTTAGCCAAATATACTACTAATTTTGTATCAATATACAAAGGTATAAGGGCATATTCAATAATCTGTCCCTTCTTCTTGGTCCTTCCTGTGCTATGTCTATGTCTCATTTTTCTCAAGTCCATGCACTCCTACATAGGAGAGAAAGAAGGATACAGAAAAGGAAAAGAAGGAAGTCCCTGGGTCTAACCTCCAAAACCCATTAAACAGGACCATTTAACAACTTGTAATCTCTTCCCCTAAATAACAGAGTATTCAGTTATCCTTCAAATAACCAAAAAGGGGGGGCGGAGAAACACCCTCCCCACCCTCTGGGCATGGGACGTCGCTCTCTTAAATTGACTTCCTGCTGATTTGGGTCATAGTAAACCTGTTTGGGGCCTGAACCAAAGTGGAAAAATGGTTAAAAATGTTAGTACAATCCTTTTATGTTCAGTCCTTCTGTTCTCAGCTGTTTAGATGTCCTAAGGCGATGGAAGGCCGAAGCTGATCTTCCAGGCTTTACTGAAGTTCTGGCTGGGGCAGTGTGTAGAGCTGAACGGTCTTAGCGATACTGAATTGTTGGGTTGTAGGCTTTTGATGGAGACAGCTATTGAGGGAGTCTGTCAGGCTGAATCAACTGGGTCACTCGTCTTCTTTGGTGACTGATTCTGTTTTCTGCTGAGGTTTCCGTTGTCCAGTTGTCCCTGGGTTCCTTGAATGGATGCTTTGATTCTCCTGGAAAGATAAGAACAGAGCCTTGCCCTAATCCTAACTCTGGGACAATTACCCTCTTTTTTTTTTGAGGGGGGGGGGGGCTAGGTAATATTTCTCCTGAAGCAAATTTGGTTTTTTGACAATATATAAAGTGTTATCTTTCAATCTGGGTTAAAGAAGAAATTATTTTGTTATTTTGGAGCTAAACAAGCTTTAGTGTATATATTTTGAGATCTCAAAGGACAATTTGTTTGTATTGAGTAGGCCTTTTGTAAGTAGCTTTTAAACTTAGGTCTTTCCAAATCCTATGTGTGTGTCTCTGCATTCTAATTATTGGGATCAGAGACCTGCGGTTCCCATCTGAAGGGATTAAAGATGTGTTCCACCACTCCTGGATCGAAGTTTTTCTCTATTTAGAGTTTGTTTTGTATCAGGCTGACCTTGAGCTCTGAGATCTGCCTGTTTCTGTCTCTAGTGTGTTGGGATTAAGGGTGTACTCTTCTTGAATGATGGGATTAAGGGTGTGCACCCTCACCACCCTGTTCCGTGTAACTCTAGAATTTATAAGACCACTAACTCTATGGTGCTCCTCCCGTCTCTGCTGAAGTTAAAGGCATGGATTAACACCACAATTCTCATGTATTTTACCTTAGCTCTATGTTTTTTCGACACTTGGAGGTTTATAAAACAAGGTTGAATGGCTGTATCCTTTATTTTATTTACAGTGTTTTAGCATTGTTACCTGCTTCTCTTAAAGTAATAAATTTATTAGTCTGTTGCTTCAGGTTACATCCATATCATATTGTCCTCTTTTCCCGCTTCCCAGCCCCACCCTCCCATGCTCTACCCTCTGACCCTTCCGTCTTGTTCCTCTGGGGTGGAGTGTCCCTGCATAACAGTCTCTCACCACAGATCAGGAGTCATATGAGGGCCAAGAGCCTCTTCATTCACCGGGGTCCTACGAGGCAGTACTGCCAGTGAAAGGTGTCTCCTTGCTACTGGGGGAATACTAAAAAAAAGACCAACAAACACACAAACCCACAAAAACAAAGAATAACAACAAAAAAGAGAGGAAAAAGAAAAGGGAAAAGGAAAAAGAAAAAGGAAAAGGAAAAAAAAAGTTTATGTCCATGTTCCTTTTGGTGTGTTGGTTGTAGTACAGATATCCTGTACGATATAGCTAAAATCCTACTATAAGTGAATAGAAGCCATGTGCATCCTTCTGAGTCTGGGTTAGCTCACTCAGGATGAGCTTCTCTAGATCCATCCATTTGGTTGCAAATTGCATGATTTCATTGTTTCTGATAGCTGAGTAATATTCCATTGTATAGATGTACCACAGTTTTTTAATCCATTCTTCAGTTGTGGGACCTCTGGGTTGTTTCCAATTTCTAGCTATTACAAATAAGGCTGCTATGAACATACATGAGGAGACTTCCCTATGTCTCCGTGAGGGGTCCTTTTGGTGTATACCCAGAAGTGGTATGGCTGGGTCCTGAGGCAAGGTTATTCCAAGATTTCTAAGATATCGCCAGACAGACCTCCATAGTGGTTGCACAAGCCTACACTCCCACCAGCAATGGAGTAGGGTTCCCCTTTCTCCACACCCTCGCCAGCATGTGCTGTCATTTGAGCTCTTTATCTTAGCCATTCTGACAGGTGTTAGATGGAATCTCAGGGTCGTCTTGAGTTGCATTTCTCTGATGATTAAGGATGTTGAGCATCCTTCAGGTGTCTCTCAGCCCTTAGGGATTCCTCCTGTGTGAATTCTCTATTTAGCTCTGTCTCCCATTTTTTGAGTGGATTATTTGGTTTCTTGGCATTTAGTTTCTTGAGTTCTTTGTAGATTTTAGATAATAGCCCTCTATCAGATGTGGGGTTGGTGAAGATTTTCTCCCAGTCTGTTGGTTGCCGTTTTGTTCGAATGACAGTGTCCTTTGCCTTACAGAAGCTTTTCAGTTTCATGAGGTCCCATTTATTGGTTGTTTATCTCAGGTCCTGAGCTGTTGGTGTTCTGTTCAGGAAGTTGTCACCTGTGCCAATGAGTTCGATGGTTTCTCCTACTTTTTCTTCTAGTATATTTAGTGTGGCCGGCCTTAT
Source organism: Lophiomys imhausi (assembly GCA_907164525.1). Classification (NCBI taxonomy): domain Eukaryota; kingdom Metazoa; phylum Chordata; class Mammalia; order Rodentia; family Muridae; genus Lophiomys; species Lophiomys imhausi. Next base: position 233,379 of record CAJQZJ010034361.1, read on the forward strand.
GTTAAGGTCTTTGATCCACTTGGATTTAAGTTTTGTACAAGGTGATAGGTATGGGTCTAATTTCATTCTTTTGCAAGTGGACATCCAGTTGGACCAGCACCATTTGTTGAAGATGCTGTCCTTCTTCCATTGTGCGGTTTTGGCTTCTTTGTCAAAGATTAGTTGGCCATAGGTGTGTGGGTCCATGTTTGGGTCTTCAATTCGATTCCATTTATCCACTGGTCTATTTCTATACCAGTACCATGCTGTTTTTATTACTGTTGCTCTGTAGTACAGCTTGAAATCTGGGATGGTGATACCTCCAGATGTTTTTTCATTGTACAGGATTGATTTAGCTATTCTGGGCTTTTTGTTGTTCCATATGAAGTTGAGAATAGCTTTTTCCAGGTCAATAAAGAATTGTGTTGGTATTTTGATAGGAATTGCATTGAATCTATATATTACTTTTGGTCGGATAGCCATTTTTACTATGTTGATCCTACCTATCCATAAGCATGGGAGATATTTCCATCTTCTGATGGTCTCTTCCATTTCTTTCTTCAGGGGCTTGAAGTTCTCGTTGTATAGGTCCTTTACTTGCTTGGTTAGAGTTACCCCCAGGTACTTTATATTGTTTGTGGCTATTGTGAAGGGGGTTGTTTCCCTTATTTCTTTCTCGGTATATTTGTTTGTTGTATAAAGAAGGGCTTCTGATTTTTTTGAGTTAATTTTGTATCCAGCCACCTTGCTGAAGTTGTTTATCAGCTGTGAGAGTTCTTTGGTGGAGTTTTTGGGGTCGCTTATGTATACTAACATAGCATCTGCGAATAGGGATAATTTGACTTCTTCGTTTCCAATGTTTATCCCTTTGATCTCCTTTAGTTGTCTTATTGCTCTAGCAAGGACTTCAAGTACTATATTGAAGAGATATGGTGAAAGTGGACAACCTTGTCTTGTCCCTGAGTTTAGAGGAAATGCTTCAAGCTTTTCTCCATTTAATTTGATGTTGGCCACTGGCTTGCTGTATATTGCCTTTATTATTTCTAGGTATGGTCCTTGTATGCCCGTTCTCTCCAGAACTTTTAGCATGAACGAGTGTTGGATTTTGTCAAATGCTTTTTCTGCATCTAGTGAGATTATCATGTGGTTTTTTTCTTTCATCTTGTTTATATGGTGAATTACATTGATAGACTCTCGTATATTGAACCATCCCTGCATTCCTGGGATGAAGCCTACTTGATCATGATGTATGATACTTTTGATGTGTTCTTGAATTCGGTTTGCTAGTATTTTATTAAGTATTTTTGCATCTATGTTCATGAGGGAGATTGGTCTGAAGTTCTCTTTCTTTGTTGGGTCTTTGTGTTGTTTAGGAATCAGAATGACAGTGGCCTCATAGAATGTGTTTGGCAGTGTTCTTTCTGTTTCTATGTGGTGGAAGAGTTTGAAGAGTAATGGTGTTAGTTCCTCTTTGAAGATCTGGTAGAATTCCGTGCTAAAGCCATCTGGCCCTGGGCTTTTTTTGGTTGGGAGATTATTAATGACTGTTTCTATTTCCTTGGGTGTTATTGGGCTGTTTAAGCTGTTAATCTGATTTTGATTTAGTTTTGGTAGGTGGAATTTATCGAGGAAATTGTCCATTTCGCTTAAGTTTTCAAATTTGGTGGAATATAGATTTTTAAAGTAGAACCCGAATATTTTCTGGATCTCCTCAATGTCTGTTGTTATTTCTCCCTTTTCATTTCTGATTTTGTTGATTTGGGTTCTTTCCCTATGCCTTTTTGATAATTTGGCTAGGGGTCTGTCTATTTTGTTGATTTTCTCGAAGAACCAACTCTTGGTTTCATTGATTCTTTGTATAGTTCTTTTTTATTCTAAGTTGTTGATTTCAGCCCTAAGTTTGATGATTTCCTGCCTTCTGCTCTTCTTGGGAGTGTTTGCTTCTCTTTTTTTCCAATTCACCCAGCTTAGCTGTTAATTCACTAATATGAGCTGTTACAATTTTCTTTTTGAAAGCACTTAGTGCTATGAAATTTCCTCATAGCACAGCTTTCATTGTATCCCATAGGTTTGGGTATGTTGTGTCTTCATTGTCATTGGATTTTAAGAAGTCTTTGATTTCCTTCTTTATTTCTCCCTGACCCAGTGGTCATCCAGTAAGGAACTGTTCAATTTCCATGTGTGTGTAGGCTTTCTGTTGATTCTTTTGCTGTTGAAGACCAGCTTTATTCCGTGGTGGTCTGATAAGATACAAGGTGTTATTTCAATTTTCTTGTATCTATTGAGACTATCTTTGTGTCCAACTATGTGGTCGATTTTGGAGAAGGTTCCATGGGGTGCTGAGAAAAAGGTGTATTCCTTTGTGTTTGGGTGAAACGTTCTGTAGATATCTGTTAGGTCCATTTGTTTCATGATCTCTGTTAGACTCAATATTTCTCTGTTTGGCTTCTGTCTTGAAGATCTGTCCATTGTTGTGAGTGGGGTGTTGAAGTCTCCCACTACTAATGTGTTGTGATCGACGTGCGCTTTAAGTTTTAGAAGTGTTTCTTTTACGAAAGTAGGTGCCTTTGTGTTTGGGGCATAGATGTTCAGTATTGAGATTTCCTCTTGATGAATATTCCCTTTAATGAGTATATAATGCCCTTCTTTGTCTTTTTTCATTAACTTCAGTTGGAAGTCTGTTTTGTTTGATATTAGGATGGCTACTCCAGCTTGCTTCCTGGGTCCATTTGCTTGGAAAACCTTTTCCCAGCCCTTTACTCTGAGGTAGTGCCTATCTTTGGTAGTGAGATGTGTTTCTTGTATGCAGAAAAAGGACGGGTCTTGCTTGCAGATCCACTCTGTAAACCTATGTCTTTTTATTGGGGAGTTGAGTCCATTGATGTTGATGGATATTAGTGACCTGGGGTTGTTATTTCCCATTAGTTTGGTATAGGTGATGGTCTTTTGCCTCTTTTGGTTTAGTTGCTGAGAGATTTTCTATTCCCTTTGTTTTCTTGGGTGAAGTTTTCTTCTCTGGGTTGGAATTTTCCTTCTAGGATTTTCGGTAGGGCTGGGTTTGTGGGTAGATATTGTTTAAATTTGATTTTGTCATGGAATATCTTGTTTTCTCCATCTATGTTGATAGAGAGTTTTGCTGGGTATAGTAGTCTGGCTGGGCACCTATGATCTCTCAGGACTTGTAGAATATCTGTCCAGGCCCTTCTAGCTTTTAAAGTTTCTGAGGAGAAGTCAGGTGTAATTCTGATGGGTCTGCCATTGTATGTGACTTGACCTTTTTCTCTTACAGCTTTTAATATTCTTTCTTTGTTCTGTACATTTGGTGTTTCAATTATTATGTGGCTGCTGGGCTTTGGTGGTGCAAGCCTTTAATCCCAGCACTCGGGAGGCAGAGGCAGGCGGATCTCTGTGAGTTCAAGGCCAGCCTGGTTTACAAACTGAGTCCAGGACAGACAGAGATACACAGTGAAACCCTGTCTCAAAAAACCAAAAATAAAAAATTATTATGTGGTGAGAGGAGTTTCTTTTCTGATCTAATCTGTTCGGTGTTCTGTAATCCTCTTGGATTTTTATTGGCATCTCTTTTTTCAGGTTTGGGAAGTTTTCTTCTATGATTTTGTTGAAGATATTTCCTGGACCTTGGAGTCAGGAGTCTTCTCTTTCCTCTATACCTATAATTCTTAGGTTCTGTCTTTTCATTGAGTCCTTGATTTCTTGGATGTTGTGGGTGAGAGATTTTTTAGCCTTCTCATTTTCTTTGGATGTTGTACTGATTTCTTCCATCGAATCTTCCATGCCTGAGATCCTGTCTTCCATCTCTTGCATCCTATTTTTGATACTCACATCCGTAGTTCCTGTTCTCATCCCTTGATTCTCCACTTCCTCTTTTAACTCTGACTGTGTTTTCTTTATTGTTTCTATTTCTATTTTCATGTCTTTTATGGTATTGTTCGTTTTGTACATTTCCTTCTCCAGCTTGCTTGTTTTTGTCTGAAAATCTTTCATTGCTTTCTCCTTTTTCTGTTCAAGCTCTGTCACCTTGGCTTGGAGTTCTTTAATGGTGTTGTTCGTTGTTTTGACTTGTAAAATTGTGGCTTCTTTTAATTCCTTCATAGATTTAAGTTCTTCTTGAAGGGACTCTATCACTTTCCATAATGTAGAATTGTCATCGTTTTCATGTGTTTCTGTTGGTGTGAGGTCATCCGAATTGGATGAGCTAGGATAATTCTGCTTTGTTGGAGTCATATTTCCTTGATTTCTATTTTTTCTTTGACCTTTGGCCATATGGATGCGTTTAGCTGTCTGTTCTTGTTTTCTGTGCTTGGATCCACAGGGGATGCTTTGGTGCAGGGGACGAGTTGCTTGGCTATCTGTCATTGCTTACAGGGGGATCTCAGGGTCACTGTGGTTTTAATAGCCTGAAGCACTGTGAGCTGGTGCAGCCTATTCCCAGGTAGTGAGTAATGGTCCGGGATTGTTTCACTGCTCCCAATTCAGACTTCTCTATGTTGCACACTGAGTTATCAGCCTGTAATGGTTCTGATGGTATGTACCTGTTTGCCCAGGCACAGATTCTGTGGGCTTTGTTTGTCCTCACGGAGGCTGACAGGGCCTGGCTCCACACCTAATATGTCTGGATTTTCCAGAATACAGCTATGGTCCCCTGACTTCTGGTTTCTCACTAGGCTTCTCACCATAGGCCTGGCCCCTCAGCCCCACCCGCCTGTGCCGGGTTCCCTCCCTGTCTGCTCAGGTGCGGGTGAGCGGGGCCCCGGCCCCTCCCACCGCCTGTGCGGGTCTCCCTCCCCAGCTGCTCTGCTGTGGGTGCGCCTAGCCCCAGCCCCTCCCACCGCCTGTGCGGGCCTCCCTCCCTAGCTGCTCAGCCGCGGGTACATAGATCCCCGGCCCCTCTCGCGGCCTGTGCAGGCCTCCCTCCCCAGCTGCTCTGCCGTGAGTGCGCGGATCCCTGGCCCCGCCCACCGCCTGTGCCGGCCTCCCTCCCCAACTGCTCTGCCGTGGGTGCACAGAGCCCCAGCCCCTCCCACCAGCCTGTGCCTGCTTCCCACCCTGATTGCTCTGCCTGCCTGCTTCCCACTCTCTTGGATCCTCCGTGGCTCGAGCGGCTGTGGACCACCCACCGAGCGCCCTGTTTCTTACTTGCTTACTTTCTTACTTTGCGGGATAGACTTCCACTATCCCGCAAAGTTTCCTAAGTAACTATAAGGTCTTCCTGAGGTGTGGGGAGCCCAGTAGGCTAGTGGGCGATCGCCATGTGGCCTCTGATTCTGCCTGCTGTGAGTTGGGGTTGATCTTTCCAGGCGCCTCTCCAAATGGGAGTTCCCGAATCCCGGATTTAGTGGCTTCCGTGTCTGAGAGAGATGGGGGGAGAGCCTTACCCTGGGACTTTTAACAGTCCCTTGGGAGCTGTGAGTGTTCCCGGAGGCTCTAGCCCCTCTGGTTTTTGCACAGTGTCCAATAACTCTGTGTTTTTTATGGCTCTTTTCTCCCATGTTCAAAATGTGTCAGTGTAGGTTGCCGCCATCTTGGCCCCCTCCCCCCCCCGCCTTCCCTTTTAAAACAGGGTCTCACAGTGTAGTTCTGGCTGCCCTGGAACTAACTCTGTAGACCAGATTGTCCTTGAACTCATTGTCCTTGAACCCACATTTGGGTGCTGGGACTAAAGATGTTTGCCCCCATGCCTGTAAGAAGTTCTAACTAATGAATCTCTCATCAGATTACTGTGCAAAGAATTTAGTCGTGTGTGTGTGTGTGAGAGAGAGAGAGAGAGAGAGAGAGAGAGAGAGAGAGAGAGAGAGAGAGAGACTAAAGATATTTTCAGAAAATTGATTTTGTGGTTGTTGTTGTTTGATGGTTTTTTTCTTAGACTGGTCTAGAACATGCTATGTAGCCAGGATAGTCTTGGACTCCTGACCATCCTGCCTCTATCGTCCACGTGCTGGAATTACAGGTGTGTGCCATTGAAGTAATATTATTGTTTCAAATACAATTTTAGGGGGCTGGAAAATTGGCATAGTGGTTAAGAGCAGTTCACAGCACTCATGTCAGTTGGCTCACAGATACCTCTGGGGATCTGGTGCCCTTTTCTGGCCTCTGTGGGTACCTGCACACATGTGGGAATACTCACACAGATAAGTACACATGCATGAAAAATATTTTTTGAAGACCTTATTCAGGTAACATCTATATGTCATAAAATTCAACAATTAAAAAAATATAATTTGGCATTTTTAGTAGTTACTGGGTTGTAAAAGGTACACCATAGTCCAGTGCTAGAACATATTCATAACAGGAACAGACTCTCTCTGTGTCCTTTATATTAATAGTTAATCTCCCTTCCCATCCAAAGCTGTAGTTTCTATCTCTAGAAAGCCTTTCCTAATGCCTTTCCTATTTGGGTATTTCAAACAAATGGAGTTATGCAACACGTGTACCTTTGAGTCTGGTATAATGTTTCTGACCTTTATCCATGTTCTACAATTTATCAGTATTTCATTCTTTTTGATTGTTGATGGTTGATGAACATTAAATTGCTTCCAATGCCTACTACTATGAATATTTGTACAATCATCATCTTTCTAGGAAAAATGCTTTCATTACTAAGTAAAGTAGTGCATAAGATATGCAGAGGAATGCGTATATGAATTTCATGGGTCAGGAAGGAAGTTAAGACCAGCTAATTGGGGAAGTGTTGGCTCCAGGGTTCAGCATATACCAAGAGACACTGGGAAGCAGGTCATTGCAGAGGTAGAAAAGTGCAGGGAGTTGTTCAGGATATGTGCTGATGGAACAACACCATTAAGAGATGACTAAGGAACATAAAAGCCTTGGGAACACTCCTGAGTTTGGGATTCACGTCTCATTGTAACCCTTGCTCACAGAAGACAGAGATCATGAGGACATTTCCAAAGCGAAAACTGGCACAAGAGACATGCCAAGTCCATCTTCTGCAGTTATCTTCAAGGCCTTTTCAGGTCAGATTTTTCATCAATAATCCTGGAGGCAATGGCAGGTACTTCTCAGGGCTAGGGGAAAGAGATCCAACATCAAGCAACATCAAGGAACAGAGTCTAAGTCAAGGACAATCCCTAAACCAATTGCCAGGAGACCCACATGAAGACCAAGTTGACCATCAACTCCATAAGTTTAGGAGGACTAGGTCCAGTCTGTGCATGTTCTTTGTGGTGGTTCAGTCTCTGTGAGCCCCCATGACCTAGGTTAGTTCACTCTGTTGGTCTTCTTGTAGAGTTGGTGTCAACTTTGTGTCCCTCTATCATTCCCCCGAGTCTTCCACAAGACTCCTAGATCTCTGCCTATTGTCTGGCTGTGGGTCTCAGCATCTCCATCTGCTTCAATCTGCTGCTGGGTGGAGTCTTTCAGAGGACAGTTATGCTAGGCTCCTGTCTGCAAGCATAGCAGAGTATCATTAATTGTGTCAGGGGTTGGCTCTCTCCCATGGGGTGAGTCTCAAGTTGAGCCAGTCATTGGTTGGCCATTCCCTCAATCTTTGCTCCATCTTTATCCCTGCACATCTTGTAGGCAGGGTAAATATGGGTCAGAGGTTTTGTGGGTGGGTTGGAAGTCCTGCCTGGCTACAGGAGGTAACAGTTCTTCAGACTGTCCCAGAGATCCCCCTCATCGGTTTCCCTTCTCTCACCCAGCCCTATCACCTCTCACCTCCACTTTTCCACATCTGATCCCCACCCTCATTCCCCTCGCCACCCAGTTCCCTTCATCTACTTCAGATGTCTATTTTATTTCCCCTTCTGAGTGAGACTCAAGTATCTTCCCTTGGGCCCTCCTTGTTACTTAGTTTTTCTTTGGGTCTGTGGATTGTAGTATGGTGTATCCTGTACTATATGGTTAATTCACTTATAAGTGAGCACATACCATGTGTATCTTTCTGGATCTGGGTTAGCTCACTCAGGATGATCTTTTTTAGTTTCATCCATTTGCATGAAATTTTCATATCATTGTTTTTAATAGCTGAGTGGTATTCCTTGTGTAAATGTACCACATTTTCTTTATCAGTTCTTCAGTTGAGAGACTTCTAGGTTTTTTTTTTCAGTTTCTGGCTATTACAAATAAAGCTGCTATGAAGATAGTTGAGCAAATGTCCTTGAGGTATGATAGAGCATCTTTTGAGTATATCCCAGGAGTGGTGTAGCTGGGTCTTGAGGTAGAACTATTCCCAATTTTTTTCAGAAAACACCAAATTGATTTACAAAGTGGTTATACAAGTTTGCACTCCCACCAGCAATGGAGAAATGTTCCCCTTACTCCACACCCTCACCAGCATGTGCTGTCATTTGAGATCTTAGCCATCCTGATGGGTGTAAGATGGAATCTCAGAGTGGTTTTGATTTTCATTTCCCTGATGATTAAGGACATTGAACATTAAGTACTTCTTACCCATTAGATATCCCTCTATTGAGAATTTTCGGTTTAGCTCTGTACCCCACTTTTTAATTGGATTATTTGCTTTGTTGGTGTTTAACTGCTTGAGTTCTTTATATATTCTGTTTGATATAGGGTTGATAAAGATCTTTTCCCAATCTGTAGGCTGCTGTTTTGTCCTAATGACACTGTCCTTTGCCTTACAGAAACTTTTTTAGTTTCGTGAGGTCCCATTTATTGATTGTTGGTGTTAGAGCCTGAGCTACTGGTGTTCTGTTCCGGAAGTAGTCACCTGTGACAATGAGTTCAAGGCTTTTCCCTAAGTTCACTTCTATTAGATTTAGTGTGTCTGGTTTTATGTTGAGGGCTTTGATCCACTTGGACTTGACTTTTGTGCAGGGTGATAAGTATGGATCTATTTGCATTCTTCTACGTGTAGACATCCAGTTAGACCAGTACCATTTGTTGAAGATACTTTCTTTTTTCCACTCTATGGCTTTGATATTTTTGTCAAAAATCAAGTTTCCATAGGTGTTTGAGTTTATTTCTGGGTCTTCAATTTGATTCCATTGGTCAACCTGTCTGTCTTTATGCCAATACCATGCAGTTTTTATTACTATTGCTTTGTAGTACAGTTTTACATCAGGGATAATGATACCTCCAGAGGGTACAGAACTTTTTGCTATCTCGGGTGTTTTATTTTTCCATATGAAGTTGAGAGTTGTTCTTTCAAGGTCTGTAAAGAATTGTGTTGGGATTTGGATGGGGATTGCATTGAATCTGTAGATTGCTTTTGGTAAGGTGGCCATTTTTACTATGTTAATCCTACCAATCCATGAACATGGGAAATCTTTCCATCTTCTAATATCTTTTACAATTTTTTCTTCAAAGACTTGACGTTCTTGTCAAACAGGTCTTTCACTTGCTTGGTAGGAGTTATCCCCAGGTTTTTATATTACTCGTGGCTATTGTGAAGGATATTATTTCCCCAATTTCTTTCTCAGCCCATTTATCATTCATGTAAAAAAGAGCTACTGATTTTTTTTTTAGTTAATTTTGCATCCAGCCACTTTCCTGAAGGTGTTTATCAGATGTAGGAGTTCTCTAATAGAGTCTTGGGAATCACTTATATATACTATCATATCATTTGCAAATAGGGATATTTGACTTCTTCCTTTCCAACTTGTATCCCCTTGATTTCCTTTAGTTGTCTTATTGTTCTAGCTAGAACTTCAAGTACTACATTGAAGAGATATGGGAAGAATGGACAGCCTTGTCTTGTCCCTCATTCAATGGAATTATTTTATGTTTCTGTCCACTTAATTTATTGTTGGCTCTTGGATTGCTGAATATTGCCTTTATTATGTTTATGTATAATCCTTTTATACCTTATCTCTCCAACACTTTCATCATGAATGGGTGTTCGATTTTTTTTAAAGGCCTTTTCAGCATCTAATGAGATGATCATGTGGTTTTTTTCTTTAAGTTTGTTTATATGGTGGATTATATTGATGAATTTTCATATGTTGAACCATCCCTGAATCCCTGGGATGAAGCATACTTGATCATAGTGAATGATATTTTTGATGTGTTCTTAGATTTGGTTTGCCAGTATTTTAGAATCAATGTTCATAAGGGAGATTGGTCTGAAATTCTCTTTCTTAGTTGAGTCTTTGTGTGTTTTAGATATCAAGGTGATTGTGGCTTCATAGGATGAGCTTGGCAAAATTCCTTCTGTTTCTATTTTGTGGAATAGTTTGAGGAGTATTGATATTAGTTCTTCTTTGAAGGTCTGGTAGAATTCTGTGCTAAAAACATCTGGCCCAGGCCTTTTTTTTTTTTGGTCGGGAGAGTTTTGATAATTGTTTCTATTTCCTTGGGGTTATGAGACTGTATAACTTGTTCATTTGCTCCTGATTTAACTTTGGTAGGTGGAATCTATTAAGAAAATCACACATTTTATTTATAGTTTCCAATTTTGTGGAGTACAGGATTTTGAAGTAGGCGCTTATGATATTTTGGATTTCCTCAGTGTCTGTTGTTATGTCCCCCTTTTCATTTCTGATTTTGTTAATTTGGATACTGTCGCTCTGCCTTTTAGTTAGATTGACTAAGGGTTTAATCTATCTTGTTGATTTTCTCAAAGAACCAGCTCTTGGTTTCATTAATTCTTTTTACTGTTCTCTTTATTTCTAATACATTGATTTCAGCCCTGAGTTTGATTATTTCCTGTCATCTACTCCTCTTGGGTGTGTTTGCTTCTTTTTGTTCTAGAACATTCAGATGTGCCTTTAAGTTGCTAGTATGTGTCTCTCCAATTTCTTTATGAAGGCACTTAGTGCTATGAACTTTCCTCTCCACACAGCTTTCATTATGTCCCATAAGTTTGGGTTTGTTGTGCCTTGATTTTCATGTAATTCTGAAAAGTTTTTAATTTCTTTCCTTATTTCTTCCCTGAACCAGTGATCATTTAATAGAGAGAAGTTCAGTTTCTATGAGTTTGTAGGCTTTCTGTTGTTTCTTTTGTTATTGAATTCCAGCTTTAATCCATGGTAATCCGATAAGATACAAGGGGTTATTTCAAGTTTCTTGTATCTGTTGAGGTTTGCTTTGTGGCCAAGAATATGGTCAGTTTTGGAGAAGGGATATGGTTTTGTGTTTGGATGAAATGTTTTGTAGATATCTGTTAAGTCCATTTGATTCATAGTGTCTCTTAGTTTCATTATTTCTCTGTTTAGTTTCTGACTCAGTGATCTGCCCACTGGTGAGGGTGGAGTGTTGAAGTCTCCCACTATCAATGTGTGGGGATCAATGTGTAATTTAAGCTCTAGTAATTTCTTTTATGAATGAGTGTGCCCTTGTATTTGGGGTATAGATGTTCGGAACTGAGATGTCATCTTGATGGATTTTTCCTTTAAAGAGTATGAAGTGTCCTTCCCCATCTCTTTTGATTAATTTTAGTTGAAAGTCTATTTTATTGGATTCAAGAATGGCTACTCCTTCTTGCTTCTTGGGTCTGTTTGCTTGAAAACCTTTTTCCATTCCTTTGCCTTGAGATAATGTCTATCTTTGTTGCTGAGGTGTGTTTCTTGTGTGTAGCAGAATGATGGATCCTATTTTCAAATCCATTCTGTTAGCCTGTGTCTTTTTATTAGAGATTTGAGTCCATTGATATTGATAGATATTTGTAGCGAGCTTTCCTATGTTCAACAATTCTTTACTGTTTTTTCCCAATTGTACTCTTTTCTCTAAAGCTGTATTATTTTTCTGTACCTTTAAAAGTTGCAAATAATGTTATATTTTGCTTGCAAGTATGTCACATATCGTTCTGAGAAGTATTTCTGTATTGTAACATAACTGACAACCATCTAGTTCTGATTCTAAAAATGTCATAAAATTCTTGGAATGTCAGAGGTGTGTGAAGAAATGTGAATTAAAAAAAAAATGCCACAAATGTGATGCTCCACAGCTTCTATTCTGAATGGCTGTTCTATCTGTAAAGAATTTCATTGAGTTGTACAGGGTTTGGGTCTGGTTAATTTGCTTTTTTTTTAATAATGAAAATTTTAAAAGACACTTAGCCAGTAATAAGCTCATATTTTTCTATCTTTAATGCTTTTTTCTTTTATAGATATATATTTAAGTACATCTTAAATACAGTTGATTTTAAAACAAACCCCACATTTCCTGAGGTATATTTCATTGATGTTAAGAGGCATGTCCTGGTCAGCTTGCTGCAGAGTGATCTACGTGAGCCCCAAGTGAGGAACTGTCCTGCTCACATTGGCTACAGATGTGCATGTGCGACATGAGCCCCAAGTGAGGAACTGTCCCGCTCACATTGGCTACAGATGTGCATGTGCGACATGAGCCCCAAGTGAGGAACTGTCCCGCTCACATTGGCTACAGACGTGCATGTGCGACATGAGCCCCAAGTGAGGAACTGTCTCGCTCACATTGGCTACAGACGTGCATGTGTGACATGAGCCCCAAGTGAGGAACTGTGTCGCTCACATTGGCTACAGACGTGCATGTGTGAGGGTCTGACCTAATTGGTAGCTGATTCAGGAAGGACCAGCCCATGATGGACAGCACTACTCTCGGGCAGGTTGTAGAAGAAAACCAGCTGAAATGAGGCAAACTGTGCTCTTCCATGGTTTGAGCCAGAAATTGAGGCAGCAAGCAATGTGCTCCGTGTACCTGAAAGTCTCTGTTTTCCCTTGCTGACAGACTGGCGCCTGGGAGCTTACTCATTCCCTCACTGAGCTGGTTTTAGTCAGAGTGTTTTTATCACGTCAATGGAAAGGAAAGTAGAATAAGTTAGTGACAAACCTGTGAGCCACTAGGTTTGAAAAGCACTGTGTTTTACACCTACCCTTTGGGACTCAGACTTTGGCACTTTGGGAATGACACTGAGACTTGAAGAATGCAGGAATGTTTTCAGTGGAGATAATAGCTGGAGGACACTGTCCTCTGGGACTCTCTGGGTTACTGAGAAAAACCTGATTTTAAATGTTTTGTCCTTCAAGTTGATGAGTCCTTTCCCTTGAAAAATCAGGTCTGCTTTTGGCTGGGAAAGTTGGCTTTTGTTATTTCTTCAGCTAACACTTTTGACATAATTGTCTTGTATTTTCTGAGCATCCCCACTGAAAGCATCATCACTCTCACCTTACATCTTTTTCTCCTTCATCTAATAGACTCTAAAGATTGCCTTCCACTTCACTAACATAGTTCCACAATAGTATTACACATGTAGATGTCCAATAATGTATATTTTAAAGAGATGTCTATTTTCTAAACCATGGGGCAATCTGTATGGTTTATTTAATATGCAAATCAATTTTCATTTTACTGTCAGCTTCTGTTTAGTCATTGAGTTCTAAATGCTTATTTTTAAAATTTATTATTATTTATTTATTTTACATGTATAAGTGTTTGCCTCTAGTTATGCCTGTGTACCACCTGTGTGCTTGTACCCTCAGAAGCCAGAAGAAGGTATCAGATTCCTTAGGACTGACTGGTGTGAAGATAGTTGTGAGCCACCATGTGGTGCTGAGAATTGAACTTGGATCCTCTGCAAGAGCAACCAGTACTATTAACTTTTGAGCAGTCTTTCTAGCCCCAACAGCTTGTTTTTAAAACATAAAGTTTGAATTTAAAATGTGGGATTAACAGATGAATGGTGAAGGTGTGCTTTTAAATTATTTTTTAATGACTCTATACACCTTCCAAAGCCACCAACCTGCGGTGTGGGAGAAAGGATGTTATTAGAGGCAGAACATGAAGACCCCCTCAGTCACAGGTTCTTGGGGCAACTCGTCAGCAGTGGAGCCAAAATAGCACACACAGGAACAGGCACAATGGGCAACGGGAACACAGCTATTCAGGAGCACCAGCAAGGACAGCCGAAGAAGCAGTAACTTTTGAGGCCCAAAATGACACTGACCTGGGCTCAGCTCGACCTAGGCCACAATCTTCAGCAAATCTTGGCAGCAGAAAACTTCAGCAAAGTGTTGTCTGGAGTCTTTCGAAGCAAAGCAGCAATGAGCAGTGATGAGAGGTGATTCCAAGCAAAAAGCCCCTCCATGTTTCTGGGGCCTCCATTTATACCTCCTCAAAATATGCACAAGGATAATTGGTCAACCTCATGCCCTCCGCACAATGTACTTCCTGTTGACCAAGATCATTCTCTCTCCAAGGAGTCTACCCATCAAAGGATATTTTCCAGCAAAAAGCATGTTTCCCAACATGTGGCAGTTTCTGGCTGACAAAACATAACTAACTCTTCCATCAGAATGTTTTGCATGCCTCCTTCATAAGTCTGTTTTTCAGTGGTGGACAAAGCACCCCCACATTCCACACTTGAGACCAAAACAAAAACCACATTCATTCAACACAACCGTGTTTCTACAGAAATATAAGCTTCCCCCACAGATTGAATTAAAAATAAGATATATACATGATACAATTTTATTAGGCCATAGAGAAAAATAAAATTGTCTCATTGGCAGGAAGATGAGTAGAGTTGTCAATTATCAAGCAAAGGAAAATAAGTCAGTCCCACAAAGAGCTGACATGTTTTCTCTCATATGTGGAATATATGGAGGAACAAGGAGAGGTAAACAAAGAGAGTAATAGAGAGAAAAGACAAAATATTGATGCTTTCTAAAGTGGAATCTATTGATGTATGTATAAAGCAGAGAGGGGACTATTTGGAAGAGGAAGGGGACCAATGTGGTTAGGAAAGAATGGAGAGGGTAGTGGGCAACAAATACGAACAAGGTGTAATCCAATATATGATATAGAGGAAAATGACAGAATGAAAGCCATTACTTAGTACTCCAAATCATTTTACAAAAAAGTAAACAAATAAAGCTTGACACTGCTTAGAAATCTCCTTCATTGCTGCAGGCCCTGCACTTCCTATATAATCAGATATATTTATCCCTCTCAGGTCTCTGAGGTGGTTGAAGAATAGATAGCTAGAGTCTCATAGTTAAATTTTGAGTTGTTTAGGAATCAAGAGGGTGTTCTGGATCTAAGAAGATATTTTTAAAATTATGAGGCAAGTTAGTATGAAAGCTGAGTTAGATATAGAACTTTAAACTCATGGATATGGTTAGATAGTACAATGTTAAAGTCAGGTGCCAAATACATATGGACTGGACATTGGGAATGTATGCTAAGCCATATAACTCTTATAATTGTGGCCTATTCATTTCTGTTGTTTTGTATTGTATTTATAGTTATAAGAAAAAGAACCATTTTTTAGACTGAAAGGGAGAGCTGTTGGGGGGAAAAAGAAATACCTTAAACTAAAAAAAAAAAAAAGGAAGGGAAGAGTATGGGGGGATTGAGGGGGAGGAGGGTGGAAGGGTGGGACTGGAGGGGGAGTAGGGAGGGGATTGTGATTGAGATGTAACTTGAAGAAATAAAAAGTAAATTATTAAAAAAAAGAATAATAAAAAAATAAAAAAAAAGGAGAAACAACTTGTAGAAGCAAAAAAAAAAAAAAAAAGAAATCTCCTTCATTGAATTAGACTAAAGATAAGCACTGATCTCCATGGACGAAGATTAATTCTTTAGACCTTAAGGTCTGTGTGTGTAAAATGGCTCATTGGCATGGGTGTGTACCCAGCAAAGATGGCTGCCTGCAAAATGCCTGGAATTGGAAAAGGGACTGCCATCTGCCTGGTGTTGCCTGGTGGGGCTGCAAATTGGTAGCCATCTCTGGCCCTTCCATACATGCAAGTCAAATATAGATAATAAAATCTCCCCATAAGGTCAACACAGGCACAATGAAGTGTGTACAACACTGCTTACAGGGGTCTTTCCTTCAAGGGCTAGTAAGAAAATTTTAGTGACCCATTTCTGTCACACCATTTCAGTTTTCTGTTCTCTATTCTATAAAATGTGGAGGAAAACACCTTCTCTGACCTGTATGAGCCGCTATCCTGAAGTCAACTTGGAGGTGTTTGAAACTCTTTGGAGAAAGGTTGACATTTAGTGCTATGACATCAGTCTATTATAGGCTTATGTGGCCAATGACTACAATGTGTTCCTGGAATGAGCCAATGAATGGAGACCCTGTATACGTGACTGAAAAGCATCCATGTTTGCAGAACAACCACCCACTTTGCACCACCACATGCTACTTGAAGCCTGGACTGTTTTGGACCTGATTCCTTGCTGTTACACAAAGGAATAAATTACAAAAAGAAATTCAGGGTGACTATCATCTGAAAGTGCCACCTCCAAGATGGTAACGCTGAGGTCTATATGAAGCTGTTTCTGATCCTGAGCATAGGTTTAGCTATAGTTTAAATCTAGAATGTCCCTCAGTGTTCCATATGATAAATGCTTAATCTCCCATTGGTGCTATTGAAATATAATTAAAAAATGTTTAGGCTATCAGTATCAATGGAGGCAAACTCTTGACAGTTATATGGAGGACCATGGCCCCTCCTCTTCCTCTCCCTTTGCTTCCTAACTGCTGCGAGGCAAGCAGCTTGCTACCCTATGTTTGTCTTCTCTGACTTATTAACTCACAGGCCCAAAAGTAACGGAGCCAACAGACCATGGATAGAACCAGTCACAATTGTGAGCCAAAACTTTGTTTTGCTCAGGTGTTTGTTACCGTGATCAATAGCAGCTAGCACTAACTTTTGCAATTTTCCTAGTGCTTTGGCCTCCTGATTGATCTATTCCTTAACAAAAGTCCTTGCCTCAGTTCCTTCAACAATAAAATCAGAAACTCGATCTGTAATGGAAAGTCAGGTTTGAAATTTCTCCATGTTTCCACACCTAACTACAAATCAAACAACACACACACACACACACACACACACACACACACACAGACTCTGTGAGGTCTGGCTTAAGGCTAACTGGCTCTGGTGCTGTAAGGACAGTATAGACTGGTGGTCTTTTGGCTCCTGTCTTTCTGCCTCAGATCAAATGCAGGTTGAGTAGTGCAGAGTATGTCTACATGGAGGCAGGTGTTCTTAAGGGGTTGTTAATGGTCCCTTGGTTGCTTATTTCAGCAAAGGACTAAGCATTCCTTGAAGGCATCAAACACACTAGGCATGTGAAAATAAAAGAAAATGCATAGCCAAGTTGAAAAACTACACTCCAGTAATTGACTTTTGTACCAATGATTCATATGGTCATTAATAAACTGAGATGGATATCTCACTTCATTTGCCTCTGGTTCACATCACAGAAGAAACACTTGAGTTGAGTGAATCTTGCTTTCTCTCAGTGTCTCAATATGCAAATGCATCCCTGCTTTCAATGGTGACAGCTACATCTGTGTGCTGAATGGCAGTTTTGCTGCAACAAATTAAAAAGTTACACCCATGAATTAATTTTCATAGTGATAAAGTGGATATTTAGACTTCTATGACATTACTATTATTCCTGACCATAAGTACTTTTCAGCGTACACCACTATCTCAACCTTTGAAAAACCCAGAAGCTTCAAATTAGCAGAAACAAAAAGCATCTCACACCTGTCAGAATGGCTAAAATCAAAAGCTCAAATGACAGCACATGCTGGCAAGGGTGTGGAGAAAGGGGAACACTCCTCCATTGCTGGTGGGAGTGCAGGCTTGTGCAAACACTATGGAGGTCAGTCTGGTGATATCTTAGAAAACTTGGAATAGCTCTACCTCAAGACCCAGCCATACCACTTCTGGGTATACATCCAAATAATTCCTCACCAAACCACAAGGACATATCCTCATCTATATTCATAGCAGCCTTATTGGTAATAGCTAGAAACTGGACACAACCCAGATGCCCCTCAACTGATGAATGGTTAAAAAAATCATGGTACATTTACACAATGGAATACTACCCAGGTATCAGAAACAAGGATATCATGCAATTCATAGACAAATGGATGGAACTAGAGAAGCTCATCCTGAGTGAGCTAACCCAGACTCAGAAAGATGCACATGGCATCTACTCACTTATAATTGTATTTTAGCCATATAGTACCAGATAACTATCCTACACCCAACACACCAAAAAGATCAGGAACATAGACTTTGCTACCTATCAATGGGACAATTTGCCCTAGAGGATGCTACCATGTAGGCCCCCAGTGCAAGAGGAAGCTCTTATTCCCTCATATGACTGTTGAACTGAGAGGGGCTGATTTGTAGGGACACTCCACATTGGAGGAGTGGGATGGGTGGGAGAGGGAGGAGAAGGTGGGAGTGTGGAACCAAGAGAGGTGGAAAGAGGGTACTATGATGCAGATGTAACTTGATGTAATAAATAAACATTATAATAAAAATAAAGAATACCTGATATTTTAATCTGTACAATACCCTTTCTTTTGGTAGTGAAATGCTGCCTTCTGAAGTCAAGTCATATTTGTGGCCTCTCTGACCTATGAAATGTTAGGGAAGATGCTCTCCCCTTCCTTATCTCTTTTAACTTCTAACAAAAGGCCACGAAGTTTTCTAATATATGTGGTATTTGAATGTGCCTAATTTTTAGAGACAGGTTCTTTTTTATTTTTTAAATTAATTTGTTTACTTTACATTCCAATCGCCATTCCCTTCCCTCCTCCCAGTCTTACCCTCCCACCCACTTCCCCCATAATCCTCTCCCCAACCCCAACTCAGTACCAACCCACTCTGCGATATCAAATTCCATCAGGTCTAAGTGCCTCCCTTTCCACAGAGGCAAGACAAGGTAGCTCTGGAAGGAAAATAGGATCTAGAGGGAGGCAACCTTGTGCGACAAGTTCTTTCTATGTAGCCCTCATTGTCCCACAACTTACCACCCAGTTCAAACTTGTAGACATTTGACCATACTTCAGAGAACTCAGTGGGAATATGAAGGTTTTGTAAACATGGAAAGAAAGTACACACTGAGGAAGCAGAATACTCCTAACAAATAATTAACTCATGAAGACAACAAGGAAGAAATATATACCTGGAAAAGGAAGCACTCTAATGTGAAAGGAACATCATTTGGAGACATGTGGCAGCTAGATTCCATGCAGACTCCCATGCTACCTCCTCCTGCAGTTCACATAGCTGTATATCACTCTCTTGCTAAGTAGTATTCTCATAATAATTTGTGACTTCCAAGACTAGGTTAAAAAAAGACATATGGCTTAGCCGGCCACCATGTCATGAGATCACTCAACCATGGTGTGAAGATATTTACTTCATTGCATTTCTGGTGGTGTGTAACAGCTCAAGGTAACCTGGTTGTCAATTTTTCAGGAATTGTTGAGTAGAAATGTGCTAACTGCACTACACAAAACACAGTGACTTAATGTGAAAGAACAGAGCTGCCTATCTGAAGGTATTAAATCTTGGTATAGTTCTATGTTACAAATAGAATGTAATAGATACCAATGTGCATAAATGTATAAAAAGTTATACATTTTGAAAGGACATCTTAAAGTGAAAAGATTAACATAAAATACATTTAAATGCTCCTTATGGCAATGGGGGGAAATGGCTGGGTTACAGAGATAAAAACAAAACAAACAAGAAACAGAATCTTAATGGACCCTGAGTGGTGGACTATGATAAACTGAATCCTTTGCAGTGGAGTCCCATGTGCATCAACAGTGTTCACCCAAAGAGAAAAGGAGAAGGCTGGAAAATAAATCTAGATATTGAAAAGACAGGCATATGAAAATGAAAAAAGATAAGGGTATCATTCAGTGACATCCCAGACCAATTCAAAAACAGAGAGGCCTGTGTACAGAGCTGAGCCATTGTCTGGACAGAACAGTAGGTAAGTAGAGGTAAGTAGAGGAGTGGAGAGACAAAGATTCGAACTGCCATTCAAGAACAGCCTCATTTTGGCTTGCACGGAGGGTCTCTGGGTACTTGCCTGGAGAACTCAATGTTAACTTTCTTGAGAACGAGAAAACACCACACACACACACACACACACACACACACACACACACACACAAAAGAGGTTCAGGAAATAGCACGTCTGGATTTGGAAGGACTTCTTTTGTTGCTGCTCATAAGTCACTGAGTCATTTGCCTACAGTGTTTTCTGGCATATTTCCAAGCCAGCCCCTTTGCCTATTGTCTGGAAAGTGGATAGCCAAATATCATGGGAAAATTATTTCATTTTAACCTTTCATAATCTTTTAAATGAGATTTCTGACCTGACATTTAATTCCATTATCATAATCCTAACAACATCTTACATTTTAAAAATAACAACTGAGGTCTTTTTAAATACCAAAGGAAGATTTAGAAAATCCACTTCTTATTGCATTACTCTAATATAAAAATCGTTCCTATTCCTTTGGCTTCTGCTCCAAGCTTTATGGATGGATCTAATGAGCCCCACATTTCATTAGCACAGGGAGGAGAGGGAGAAGATGGAAACCTTCTTTCAGTTCATTTTTTACATCCCCAAAACAGCAGTTTCAGCATTATAATTTACTCAAAATGAGTATGAAAAGGAAGACTGTACCTTTAGGAAAACAAAGCACTTCTGGATGGATAAGAGTTACTATATCACAACACTGCCCTCCAGTCCAGATTTCTTGAGGAAAAAATGACAAATAAAAGCTGTGTATATTGGAGCTGGAGAGGTGGCTCAATAGTTAAGAGCCCTTGATGTTCTTGCAGAGCATTGGTTCCCAGCACTCACATGGTAGTTCACAACTGTCTATGAGGGGATCTGACACCCTCATTTAGTCTCCATGGGCACCAGCCATATATATGAAGCACATATATACATACAGACATACGAAATACTCATACACAGAAAATAAAATTAAAAATAGACCACATTTAAGGAAGTACTATAGTATGATGATTTAATATACATAGGCATAATAAATGATTAACATAGCCAAACATACACATCATCTCACATGAGTACTTATGGGCGAGAGTATGTAAGATCTACCCTCTTACATATAAAACACAGTTGCTACTTATGATAGCCTTGTCTTTGTTACTTTTCTATTGGTGTGATAAAACACATTGACCAAGGTGTTTAATTTGGCTTATGGTTTCAGAGGGTTAGAGTCCATGATGTCAGAACAAAGGAACAAATAAGAGCTCATATCTTGACCTGAAAGTAGAAGGCAAAGAGAGAGAATGCAAACCTCAAATTCCACCCCCAGAGACATGCCTCCTCCAATAAGGCCACACTTCTTAATCTTTCTCAAACAGCTATACCAACTGGAGAACACGTATTCAAATACAAAAGCCTATGGAAGCCATTCTCACTCAAACTACCAAAAGCCCCATGTTGTACATCTGATTCTTAGAACTTTATACTATTAACTGAAAGTTTGTACCCTTGATCAATTCTTTCCCATGTTCTCCATTGTCATTCTGCATCCAGAGGGGAGTTCTGACCTTGTCCAGTATCAAGCTGAAAGTGCATGGTCCTCTGCTGGAAGGTCCAAGTTCTTTTGGTTTCTGGGCAGAAAATGGTGGAACTTGTATTGAAATCTGTACCCTTAGAATGTTTAGTCAGGCTCGAGGGGCAGGAGAAAAGTTTATATTCACCACCAAGTGTCACAGCTCTTATGATAAGCATGCAGGAGGGTTAGGGTAACCCTATCCCTCTCTGTCACAAGGCAAAAGGTCACAGCTCTTTTAGCTAAGCTGCCAGTGCTGGGCTTGGAAGCTTCAAAGAGCTTGGAGCTCCTGAACAAAGCCAAGAAGCTTTGAGAATCCAACTTGGCTCAGGCAGATCTGGTAGCTGTTTCAGGGATAACCACCAACCAGCCACTGCCACAGATAAGCTCTATGGGGAGTTGTTTGAGAGAGGCAGAAACTCAGCGCCTCTAGGCAAGCTTCAGAGGTGGCCACTGGGGTGATCAGCAATGGAGACAAGAGCCTAATTGGGCAGTGGTGGTGGCAGTGCTCCAGGAACTCAGAGATGAGCCCTAGCTGCTGACACTAAGAGACCTGGCTAGGCAGTGACAAGGCAGGAGCCTACACCCCAGGTAAGCCTAGCTAGGCAGGCATGTCCAGGGATTAGTTCTTCATGGGGTGAAAGCTCTTCCTTCCCAAGCCCAAAATAAACAGCCAAGTATCAGATGGTCATGATGGAGGAATTGAAAGAGTTTATTTCATGAATCAGGGACCTTACAAACCTTTGGGCTGTGGGAGGGTTTTGGAGGTGAATGTGTTTGATTTTCTGGGGCTAGGAGTGCCAAGGATACTTCATTTACATGGCAGTAGTATGGTCCTTTCATAAAAAAATGAAATACAGTACCTAATTATCCCATGGAAAACTGGGGGGGGGGGGGGCGGAGAACTTCAGGTACAGTTAGAGGTATAGACAAATGTCATTGACTGAAAGCCAAAGCACCAGGAGATCTCTTTAGCATGGGGAATTACCTCCAGGAATCCCCAGGTGTTCACTGGGCTGGTTTCTTATCAGGAAAAGGTTGGGCCTGTAACTTCCCTGAAGGTTACATGACACTCCTTAGAGGATATAGAGTTTGTCCTGATCAGGTAGAAGAGAGGACCCTGCTGAAAAAAGGGAGTCTGCCGTTTAGCATCGAACTCAGGGGCTTTCTAGTAATGCCAGACTTCAACCATAACAGCAGAATTTCCCACCCTCCATGCCTGGCCTCTAACAACCACATTCAATTTGTCCACATTTACATAAATCCACAGGATTTCCTTCTTTATAATGGTTGAATAACATTTGCACGCTTGCGTGCGTGCGTGCGTGCGTGCGTGCGTGCGTGCGTTCGTGCGTGCGTGCGTGTGTGTGTGTGTGTGTGTGTGTGTGTGTGTGTCTTAGGATTTCTATTGTGGTAATAAGATAGCAGTACCATAAGTAATTTGGGGAGGAAAGATTTTATTTCATCTTAAAATTCCACATCACTGAAGGAAACTTAATCAGGAACTTAAGGCAGGAACCTGCAGACAGGAATTGAAGCAGAGGCCATGGGAGAATGCTACGTACTGGCTTGTTCCTCATAATTTGCTTGGCCTGCTTTCTTACACATCCCAGGACCACCATCCCAGGGGAGGCACCACCCCTAGTAAATTGGGCCTTTCCTTATCAATCATCAATCAAGAAAATGCCCCCCAGGTTTGCCCACAGATCAATCTGGTAGGAGTATTTTCTCAGTCTAGATCACCTCATCCCAAATTACTCCAGCCTGTATCAAGTTGAGATATAACTAACTGATACAATGTGTATTTGTAGTGTGATATATATGTATACAGTTTTTTTTATTCATTAACCTATTCATCTGATGGACACTGTATTAGTCAAGGGAATTAAAAAGGAATACATGTGGTAAGATGAATATATGTATTCATTTCATTATATTTATTAGACTGGCCTACAGGCTGTGGTCTGAGTAGTTCAACAATGACTGTCTCAGAAAAGAAAGGCTAAGAATCCAGTAGTTGTACAGTCCATGAGACTGGATGTCTCAGCAATCCCAGTCTAGGTACTGGAGTCTGGGAGGATTCCTGGAGAGCTGCTGGTCTTCAGTCTACATTGAGATCCTAAATAAGTTGTACTTAACATTGGCTGCATCAACAGGATAGAAAAACTTGCCAACAAGAGTGAGGGCAACCAGGCAAAAAGCGAAGATTCCTTCTTCTGGCTGGCCTTTTATCTGGTCCACTCCCATCATATGTTATCTATATTTAGGGTGGGCTTTCTGATTTAAATAATTTGAGTGAGAAAATACCTTAGAGGAGCACCCAGCAGCTTGGGATTTAGTTGATTCCAGAGGTAGCTGAGTTGACAATCAAGACCACCATAGACATTTAGGTTGATTCCATGGCTTAGCTTTGGTGAATAGTATTGTAGTAAACATGAAACATAAAAACTTCTTTGATGAACTATATTAGTTACTTTCTTATTGCTATGTTAAAATATCCTGGAAATTAATACACAAGAGAAAAGGGTTAATTTTGGCTACAGCTCCAGAGGGACAAAGTTCATAAAGGCTGGGAAGGCCTGGCAGCAGGAACAGGAAGGTGAATAGTCACATTTTCATCCATACACTGGAAGCCAAGAGAGAGAGAGAGCAAGAAGTGGGAGGAGGCTATCAACACTCAAACACTGCCTCCTGTCATGTACTCCTTCCAGCAAGGCTCTGCCTTCTAAACATTCCATAACATCCCCAGACAGCAAGCATCACCAACTGGGAGCCAAGTTTTCAATTACATAAACCTATGGAGAGCATTTCTCATTTTAACCACAAGATACAGTCTTTTCATTTCCTTTATATATAAAGCATACAAAAACATAGGATTGCTAGATTATAGGCAGTTCTATGTTTAGTTCTTTGAGGGAGCCATGCATTATTTATAATGGCTTTGCTAACTATCATGAGAAGGTCAGGGCTCATCTACCTGGCTGTTGATGCCAGACTACATAAGCCCTCAGCCTGCTTCCTGTTACTTTGAGCCATGCAGGGCAGACCCTGTCATGTTGGAATCATCACCCTTGGCGAGCGCCTTCTTCCTTCTCCTTACCTCTCTCTCTGATTCATGACAGATAGCTGAACTTCTGTGAGGGAAACTCCAAAAGTAACAGTGTCTGACTTTTTCTAGGTTATCTATTTCTATTCATTCAAGATATAAAACCAACGACAGCTCAAAGAAAAGGTGCCACCCAAGTCTAATTTGTGAAGCAATGAGTTTAATTGGGGTTGCTTACAGGGGCAAATCACAAGCACCCTGAGATATGGTCTCCCCTGCAGAATGGACATGCAAGATCTCTGTCTGTAGTGAACGGATCTGACAGGTCTATTCATTGAGATGAGTGGTTATAAACACAGGTAAGCAGGAAGTGGGAATCTCTTTCCTTACTTTCTTCCTTTTGTTTTTCTCCTTTCTTTTTTTTCTTTCTCTATATTTGTTTTCTCTTTTCTTCCATCCTTTCTGTCTCATTCTATTTTTTTCCTCTCATTCTCTCTTAATTTGGTTTCTGATCATGTATGTTCATCAGTCTTGTGAAACTCACCATAAATACACATTTATGATATATGATATAAGAGTAGCGTATCGGTAAGCGTGCTGGGCCCATGATATATGATATAGTCATTTGTTATAAGTGTGTTATACATTAACATAAATGTAAAAATTATACAGATTAGCTCATGTAACAGGGCTAGAAGCTGAATAACACAGTAACAGAGAAATCAAAATGTACAAAAGGAAAAACAATGCTCTGACAAAATTTTGCTCTATCCTTGAGCTACTGTGGTGTCACAAATCATTAAGACAGTGCCAATTTTACTTGCTTCGAGTTCTATGAGTCACTTTGGGCTGGGTTTGGTTGAGTAGATCTTTGGCTGGATTCCTAGGCAGTTTGGCTGGATCTGTGTGACCTTGCATGGCCTCCTCTCTGCATCTGGCAACTGATGCTGCCTGCCATCACATCTTCATGGTCCCTCCTTCTCATGATGACGTCACCCCAAGACACAAAGACAGGGTGCTGTGGTTCTCTCACAGCAAGGATGGAAAGATATGGACCATCTCAGTACCAGTTAATTTCTGTTAAAGGAAGTCCCAAGTCTAGCAGCCAAAAGGTAAATGAGAATCACTCTGGTAACCTGGCAGCAGAAGTCTATGTTAAAGAGAGAGAGAGAGAGAGAGAGAGAGAGAGAGAGA
>CAJQZJ010034361.1:259286-274671 GCA_907164525.1 Lophiomys imhausi
TTGCTTATCTAAATATAAGAGATAGATAGGGCATCTTCAAAAACCTCAAGAGATCTGCAGAATATGGCATTCAAAGATGTTTTCTTAACTTAAGATTTTTTGATATCGAGACATGTCAGCTCCTGACAGCACCCCCTATATTACTCCAAGTAGAAGATGAGCATCGAAGAATCTCCAGTGGGAGATGATTGAATTGGTGGTAAGCCATTCTCTTGGCAAGAAAAACCACTTGCTTCAACTGTAGACAGACATCTGTCCAAAAAGGACAAAACTTGGAAGCAGATAAGTCGACAGCCTAGCTCTGCCAAGACAGGGTAAGTAAGTCCTTCATAATTCCTGCTCTACAACCAATGTCTGTCAGAGAAATAGGGCCAAATGACTGAAGATTGATGCTGTAATGTATGGAGAGAAAATTGGAACTGTCCAGGCAGCCACTGGTATGTCATTTTTTAGTTTTGGAAGCTGCAGGCCCTGCACTTCCTATATAATCAGATATATTTATCCCTCTCAGGTCTCTGAGGTGGTTGAAGAATAGATAGCTAGAGTCTCATAGTTAAATTTTGAGTTGTTTAGGAATCAAGAGGGTATTCTGGATCTAAGAAGATATTTTTAAAATTGTGAGGCAAGTTAGTATGAAAGCTGAGTTAGATATAGAACTTTAAACACGTGGAGATGGTTAGACAGTAGAATGTTAAAGTCAGGTGCCAAATACATATGGACTGGACATTGGGAATGTATGCTAAGCCATATAACTCTTATAATCGTGGCCTATTTATTTCTGTTGTTTTGTATTGTATTTATAGTTATAAGAAAAAGAACCATTTTTTGGACTGAAAGGGAGAGCTGTTGGGGGAAAAAAAGAAATACCTTAAACTAAAAAAAAAAAAAAAAGAAGGGAAGAGGGTTGAGGGGGAAGAGGGTGGAAGGGTGGGACTGGAGGGGGGAGTAGGGAGGGGATTGTGATTGAGATGGAACTTGAAGAAATAAAAAATAAATTATTAAAAAAATACTCCCTTTCCCCCCTCATTTAATGGAAGAGAGAGTAGAGGGGGCTGAAGAGACATGAGAGATTCTCTCTACCTCTCCCACTGAGAGTGACAGCAATTGAAACACTAACATGGCAAATGAGACAGGAAAGCTGAAAGAACAACTGCGTAAAATAGTGATTGCCAGGGACTGAAACTGTAAGCTGAACATGCTTGATTTCAGAACTTTGTTCTGTAGTTAATGCTTGCACCCCCATTCTTCTGATGAACCCCTAACCTCCAGCTTGCCCAAAGATGGGTCTCAGGATAACCATTAGGTAGAAGTCATGAGGGTGTGGCCTTGGGATCTTGGGACGGGCTTGTGCCTTAGAGGAAGCAGCTGTTCTCTCTCTCTCTCTCTCTCTCTGTCTCTTTCCCTCCCTCCCTCTTTCATCCTCCCTCTCTCTCTCCCTTCTTTCCTCCCTCTCTTTCATCCTCCCTCTCTGTCTCCCTCCTTTCCTCCCTCTCTCTCTCATCCTCCTTCTCTTTCTCCCTCCCTCCCTCTCTTCCTCTTTTCTCTATCTCTCCTGACCCCAGTTCTTTACTTAAGAAGAAGACTCTACATGATGACAAGGTAGCCCTTGGCAGGCCTGGAAGTCAGCTCTGACTAGAACGTGACCATGCTGGGACTCTGATCTTGGATGTCTGTTGTCTAGGCCAAGTAGATAAATACCAGTCTCAATTTCTGTTTTCCTAGAAAATGTTCTTGTCCATTCTAAAATGGTTTTGATGTAAGAGAGAAGCAGCTTACAACCACCTTGCACCTCCCACTCCTGAGGGTCAGATGCCCTGTTCCTGCTTCCACAGGCACTCACAAAGAACACATGTATAGATACATACATAAAAAATAAAATAAAATGATCTTTTTTAAAAAAGAGAAGCTCTGGATAGAGATGAGGCATGGTTGTAGAAAGAACTGAAGATTCTTAAGAGAAGAAATGGAGGGTGATAAAAATGGACTGGGGAAGGATAGGAGCCAGCTAGAGGGGATAGGGGAAGGACAGTGGGGGTGGGGAATAAATTAGGACTAAGTATAATGACAACTGTGTATGAAAATGTCAGGATGAAATCTATTACTTTGTATACTGACCTAAAAGTAATTTAAAGGCAATGTAGATTTTGTGTATGTGCACATGAATATATGACTGTATGTATACATGAATATGTGTATGTATGTGTGTATATACATGTATACTTCAGGAAGTACAGAAGTTAACATTGGAGTGTCTTCCTTTTTGCTCTCCACCCTATTTTTTGAAACAGGGTCTCTCACTGAATCCAGAGCTTACAGAATAACTAGACTGGCCAGCCAACAACCCCAGACTCCTTATCTCCTCCCGACCAGTGTTGGGTTAAAGATGCAGGCCACCCTGCCCACCTTTTCACATAGGCTCCAGGAATCCACACCCAAGCCTCACATGCATACAGCAGGCACGTTACCAACTGGGTCATGTCTCCAGCCCCAGATTCTTTATTCTATATACAGAAAATCCATTCTTCCAACTCATATTGGCAAATGACTTCCCAGCTCATTGTGTAAATCCATGATATATTAATTTGTCCAAGTTCTTACATAAGAAATTAACAGGTCATAATTTGACCACCTATAGACAAAATTATCCTTGAAAAGCACTTTAAAAATAGATATTTTTATTTCACAATATGCCTCACAGTCAGTCAGTCCCTTAAGCTTCTCTGTGCTGCATTGTGGTGCAGGATTAAGGCCACTCCACTTCAAGGATACTTGATCTGGAGGGAATTGCTGCACCCCACTTGCTACAACAAGCACTAAGCTTGGTCCATGTCCACAGCAACCCTCACAGGCTATGAGCATGTCCTACTCTGCACATCTTGTAACAATAGACTCTCTTGCTTTTTGAAAACAAAGATCATTACACAGACTGGCAGAACATCGGGTCAGTATTGACGGGCATTTCAAAAGTTTGTGGTCAGTCTGAAATGCTGAACAGATCTGAAATAGTTTTTCAGGGCATAAACAATTCACATTTAAAACTCTTTATCAGATGTCATGATGTAATTTCTAGTAGTGTCAAAGAGTGGTGGAGCTCATGCCCATGTTCTGGGAGTCTTGGTAGACTGTTAAACTCCATACACTATTACCACAGGGAGGTATTTATTGCACTGAATTTCCCACAAGATCCCTCAAAGTAAATATCTTAGTGTCTTATCTTTGAGAAGATGCAGAGGGAAAACATGCCACAGAAACCAGGATTAGGATCCCGTCCTAACCCTCAGTGTGGCAGCTCATTGGCTCCACCTTCTACACAATATGTTCACTCCACAAACATCTATTAGCATCTCCTTTGTGCTGGGCACTGTTTCAGAGTCTGAAGACAAACTAAATAACCCAGGATGTCCCTGCCATATACATTCTAGTAGGTGGAGATAAATTAACACAGATCACAGGATCCAAAACAGCATAAGATACCCTGCCTGGGACCTCCACACCCTTAGTCTGGCATAACGGAGAAGTGAAGGCCGCCTGACCCTGGCTGCAGCGGTCTACTGCACAGATGTTGGGCATGCTTATGTCATTTCCTCTACTATAGGTCTCAGTTTCCTAGCTATACATTGGGGAAGGGTTAGAGTAAACAATTTATTAGGGCTCTTTGCCTTATGAGAACACTGTACACAAAACCAAGAACCAGGATGTTGACCGTTTTAAGGAATTTTTAAATAAAATGCAATAAATCTTTAGGTCCTACACATTGACTCTCTTAAATGTAATCCAATCTTTATCTGCATAAAGTATCTTATTCACTATAAGTGTAGAATGAAATCATTTCACCATCCTCAGCCATATAAGGAATAAGTTATTTATTCATAAAAACATATTAATTTCCATTGTTGATTACAAATCCCACCTCATTTGTGGAATGTTCCCTAGGGGTGACATCCTCTCTCGGATATGACTGTCTATTCTGTTACTAACCCTGGCTTTGTGGTCCTGTGTCATCTTTTAAAACCAGCATATTTGTCCATGAAAACATGGGTTGTGGGTTGCTTTGAAGAGAACCTCAAAGGAGGTCCTCTTTTTTTTTTTTTTTGCTCCATGAATCCTTTTTGCTTATAGTTTCATAGCTACATGACATGCATGGGTCCCAGGCTTCCAGGAACCCACAGATACTCCCAGGATGCAAGAGGATCTCTGAAATTTGGTCTACAAAGGACACCATACCATCTGAAAGGGAAAATGCACATTCTCATTTCAGACAGGGGCAACGTGAATTATTGCAGCTTCTTTGGAAGCTGTGTTGGAATGTTACTAAACAGTGTCTTATTCACTACAACTATAACAGTGCAAGCAAAGTAGCTCATTGTATAATCAAATACTTTTTCCCCTAAAGAGGACATAGTGGAAAACTGAAAGGTAAATAAGGTTAGACTCATGTTTGTTAGCTGGAAGGCATTATAAAGCCTTCGATTCTTTTGGAAAACAAATTACATCCACTTATTATGGAGAAATTCAACTTTAAAGAAAATCAATCCAGTGCATAAAGAGGGCAGGGTTTCTACAGATTGTGAGAGATCTTGCCCTTTATCTGAACTGGATTCCCACTGATACATTGGAGGTTCTGTCTGTGTTTATCTGGTTGCCATGTTTTGACATACAGTATCCATGTTTACCAATTTTATCAGATGGGCTCAATGAAAAGGACACAGCTGGGCAGTACTTTTGGGAACCAAAGAAAATCTTTCTTCAGTGTTGGAATTGGATGCCTTCCTGTTGTTAAGATACAGTACTGATGTCCTCGGAAGTGCCTAAAGTGGGTAGAGAGGCAAAGCCTGTTTTGTCCTTACAGTGATAAAGGACAAAGAACAACTTCTTGGCTTGGTGAATACCCTCACATTAGAACCGGGTGGGGACAGGCACCATCTGGATCCTTGAGGCTCTCCAAGCAGCCCTGCAACATCTTCATTGATACGTAACTTCATTGCTGTATGAAGGACAAACTGAGGGCATGCCTGGTGGGCCCCAGCTGCATACATGAACACCAGAGAAGAGCAAGAGAGTTCAGGTAACCTTTGGCAACTTGGATCACAGTTACAGGCAGATTCTTGTTATAAAAGGAAATGGATTTTGATCTATATCCCTATGCCATGGAATTTGCATCTGTGTTCAGTATTGTTTGAGCATGTGCTATCAACAAGAAGGTAGCCATTTTTTCTCAAAGACAGACAAGAGGAATAATGAAGCCTTGCTTGTATCCAGTGTCCTTACATCACTGTGACCACTGTCACATCCAGCCACTCTGAAGAGTCCAGTGGGCTGGTCACAGGAGTGAATCGGTCCTGACTTTGGCCGTGAGGCTCTCAGGAGTCAGCATATGCCATGTGGCCTTCAGATTGGAAGTCCTTGAGTTGCAAAAGGATTTGTCTTAGGTCCAAACCTCCGTAGGCACGATGGCTTCTTTGGTTCCAACAGAAGGCAGCAGGTTTTCTTCAGATAAGAAATAGAAGGGAAACTGCACCAAGAAGCCACGGATCTTCCTCAGTTCTTCCTCAGCACGAGTGGGATCATCTTTTGCTAATATGGGCTTGCTTATGAAGTCCCTCAGCTGAATTAAATTGTGCACTTCATCATTGGGAAGGCACCGGAATACCTGTTAAAATACAAATTGGAAACTGAGTAATTCATTTAAAAGAAAGCGCAATGTTCTCTATGGAAGATTCCAATAGCCAAAACCTTTGTTTTATGAAACACATTAATTTTATGTCAAAGCACAGGGCTACTGTTTACAGTTGGGTACAGTGACACACGCCTACAGTCCTAGCATATGGGAGCTGAGGCAACAGAATCATAAGTTTAAGACCAGCCTGGGCTAGGCAGTAAGTCCTGGTTTCAACCAACCAACCCTAATCACTGTTTTTATTTGCTAAAAACCTGTTTAGTATGTTCCCAGTTTAAAAGGCCATGCCTACATTTTTATTCTATGCTCATAATCCACAGAATAAAGTCAAGCAAGCAGTAAGGAACCCTTGCTTAGAAGAAAATTTAAAAACAATAGCCCTACCTGAATTTCACTGGAGATTCTTGTCTAAGGGGAAAACTGCAAGTTCTGTTTTCTCTAACTTTCATTTTGAAAGACACACATATTATGATGTTTACTGTTAACAATTGTGTTTTATATGTTCTTACCCAACTTCTCACAGACGGTCAACAGATCTGGCCTTTTCCTAAGGTAACCTATTCCACCATCAAACAACACTTAACTCTTTAATAACCATAGGACAAAAGGAAGGCTCAGAAAGCCAAGCCACAGCCACAGGTGTTCCACTGATCACTGGCTGAGATGGGTTGAGCACAGGTGTGCTCATCTTTGGTTCCTATCTGTCTACCTTCTTTTTGTTACTAAACACCTTCAGAGGCTGGTTGGTCATATGCCCATGAAGCTTTTGATGAGAGCCCTGCATCCTATGGAGGACAGGGTGTCACTAAGGCCTCTTCCAAATGCTAACTCCTGTAAACCTTTTGATTTTTTTTTTTTTTTTGGTTTTTCAGTGCAAGGGATCAAATCCAGGGCCTTGCACATGCCAGGCAAATGCCTGCCAACTGAGCTACATACCTAGCCCTTTGAGTCTTGTTTTTCATTGTCTGCAAAGAGACAGTTTTACAACATGGAGCTAAATTGGCTCTTTTACACTAAAAATACTCTATCTATATCAATAAAACTGGTGAGAATGAGTGACAAAGGGCAGAGTGAGGGATAAGTAAGCCCTACCTTATCATAAATGGTAGCATTTCGAGCTGCTGTTGAAACCCAAATCTCCTTGAAGAATTTGTCACTCACAGGATCCTGAATGTCCTCACTTGTGTCAGAAAGGTAACCAAGGACAAGCCTGAAACACAAGAGCCTTCGAAGTGAGTGACTGAGGTAAGAAGTCTCCAGTGGCAACATGAAGGCAGCTCAATGGCAGGGACAGAGATCTTTTACAAGAGAAGAAAAAGAAGCCATTAAACCCATTAAAACTTTTGTTCTAAAAGCATCCTCGTAGTGCTGCCCAAGATGGTCAGACCCTTGACCATTAAGGTTAGCACTCAAACATTGGCCAGAATTATCTCACTAAATGCACAGAACTCTATGAAAAGGCAACTGTAATTAAGCCCATTTTACAGATGAAGGAATTAAAGTGGGAGAGATAAAAACCTGTTCACACAGCTGGAAGAGGTGAAGCTGGGACTCCTTGTGATGCAACCTTCCTTTTCGCTTTCTGCTTATTAGTCCCGCCCTTCTCCTTTTGATCCTCCTCTCCCCATCTCTTTCATCTTCCTTTTTTTTTTTTTTTTTTTTTGGTTTTTCGAGACAGGGTTTCTCTGTGTATCCTTGGCTGTCCTGGACTCACTTTGTAGACCAGGCTGGCCTCGAACTCACAGTGATCCGCCTGCCTCTGCCTCCCAAGTGCTGGGATTAAAGGCGTGCGCCACCACCGCCCGGCTCATCTTCCTTTCTATCCCTTGGGTCAAGCACCATGCTCAACTCTTGGATATAGAAATGAGTAAGAAAAACATGGCATCCCTTTATGTAGTTAAATTTGGTGAGTAAGACTTAAAATGAACAAATAATCAGCCCTGGCAAAAAGAACTAGTTATAGTTGTCACAAATGGGATATGTGTTGAGAGGGGGAGGTGGGTGTGGCCAGGGAGGTTCTCCCTTCTCCCACTTGGTGACCAACTCCAGATGTGATGGTTTTGGGTTTTTTTTTAAGTTATTATTTTTCCTTTTACTGAAGATACGTTGTTTTCTCATAAAATGTATCCTGATTATAGTTCCCCTCCCTCTGCTCTTCCCAGTCTCTCCCTACCTCCCCTCACCTCTGGGTCCAATCCTTTTCTGTCTCTCAGTAGATATGAACAGGCTTCTAAGAGATAACGACCAAACATGACAGAATAAAATATAATAAGATGAAGCAAACACCATCGCATGGAAGTTGGACAAGGCAGCTGTGATGCTTTAAGATCAGTTCTTGTTTGAACCTTTTGTTGTGCCCCTCCTCTGATCCTGCAGGGATACTGGGGAGCCTAGGACTTTCCCACTCTTCCCCCCTGATTTCCATATGTGCTTTGTTTTTGTTTTACAGCACGGGCAATATTCTATGTCATTTCGATTTTCAACAGGTCCATTTGTCACTAATAGAAGGCAAATTATTTGAGAGACCATGGCTTGGGTATTCTTCTATCTCTGTGAGTGCCTGACATTAAGAAGTCACAAACCAAATATCATCTGAGTTCATCATACATAATCAAGAGACTAAATAGAGCAAGAGATCACCAAGCAAAAATTAGATAGGTGTTAGAAGCCATATTGAGAAAGTAGAATTACCCTGGTTCTTAAAGAAATCTGTAGGATTGAGAAGCACTCTTGGTGTGCTAGAGGCATGGCTTAGAGGTCAAGAACACTTGCTGCTCTTACAGAGGACCTTGCTTCAGTTTCCAGCACCCTCATGGGTGGCTCACAACCATCTACAATACCAGTTCCAGGGGATATGACACCCTCTTCTGACCACCATGTGTACCAGCTTTACTTGTGGTGCACATATACACAAATAGACCAAACACTCATAGACATACAAATACATACGTGCATATGTGTAAACATATTACAATATATATTATGTACAAATACATATATACAATATGTATTATATATTACAAAAAGCATTTTCACTTTTTCCTGTGAGGTAGATGTGAAAGATGGCTCTCATGCGTAGATAAGAAGCTAAAGTCTGGAGAAATACTACTAATTGAACTAAAATGCAAAATGAGTCCAACGCTGCAGGCAACCTGATCTAGCTGCCCTGAGAGGCATGCTTCAAGGTGCTTTTAAGGTGTGAGCCTGTGGCTCCTGGGACACTTTGTGCCTTTGAGTTCCTGAGAATGCAAGGCACTCTCTCAGGCAGTGAAGCACGCAGAGCACCTGTGTTTCTCTCTGTGTTCCTTAGGAGTCGGTAAAGCACACAGAACTTGGCTAAGGAATTAGTGTTAGACATTTATTTTATGCACAGTGTCTAGCTTGCAACGGCGTTGTACCATTGTATTTTGTTTTGATAAGTGCATTAAAAGCCTAATTGCTTGAAATAAACTTGTCTCAGCCTCAGTCTTGCTGAAATATCTCCAATCCCACCTGATGCATTCCCATTGGCCACATGAGGAGCCCCTCATTTGAGCCCCTCATTTGGTAAGTATGTGCTGCTGCTTACACAAAGCTTGTTTTCATGTACCTTGTGTATTCAGCGAACACCAGTAAGGTCTGTGCTTAACTGCAGAACAATTGGAACATGTGCCACATGAAGGCTGGTTTGGATGTTAAATGAATGAGAGGACACGTCACAGAAGACATCAGACAGAGCAATGACAAGACCCAGCTTATACAGTAAAGTATAACTTCTAAGCAGAGGCAGGAAGATTGCTGCAAGTTCAAGAACAGCCTGGTAAACACAGTGAATGAATTCCAGACCACCAGCCAGGCTACAGAATGAGGCTCTGTATATAAACAAACAAACAAACAAACAAACAAATAAATAAATAAATAAATAAGGAGACTCATTCTATTATATATGTGTGTGTGTGTGTGTGTGTGTGTGTGTGTGTGTGTGTGTGTGTGTGTATCCATGGCTGAAGAATGAGACTCTGTATATAAATAAATAAACAAATAGATAAATAAATAAATGGATAGACAAGGAGATTCATTCCATCACATATATATATATATATATATATATAGAGAGAGAGAGAGAGAGAGAGATACAAATGAGACTCTGTATATAAATAAATAAAATAGATAAATGGACAAGGAGACTCATTCTGTCATATATGTATATATCCAGATCCAGATAGACACACACACACACACACACACACACACACATACACACTGTGTTAAAAACAGACTGTACAAGCAAGGGTTGAAACAGAAACTAATCAAGAGCCCCGGCAGCAATGCAAATAAAATGGGACAGTGACTGTGGTCTGGGGAGGAGTGGTTTTCCTAGCAGGATGGAAGTTGAGAGAAAAATGTCGTCACTGAGGACAACTGACAGATAAGTGTTATTGCCATCTCCCAAGACAGAGAGTTCTGAGGGTAAGCCCTGTCGGTATGAAAAGACTAGGAATTTTGCTAAGGGGACCTGGAGTTTGGGAGAGAAGGCTTGGCTGGGAATACAAACCTTCAAATTACCCTGGTTTATATGCTCATAAGACCATTTTTGTAAAGTGTTCCCCAGAGGAGGATGTGTAAACAGTTAAGATGATCCAGTGTAGCTATTGGGAAGCAACGCAATGAGCTAGGCTGGAGGAAAGCCAGCGGGCACAGAATCCTGTAACCACATGGGAAAATATGTCAAAGAGAGATCGTCAGATTCACATAAAAACTGATGTCTGTGGCCTAAATGTGAACTATCCCCCACAGGCTCATGTGTATGAACACGTGATCATCAGTGAGTGATTTTGCTTTGGAACATTGTGGATCCTTCAGGAGATGAATCTTCACTGGAGGAAATGTATTGATACAATGGGTCTTGATCCTCTCTCTCTCTCTCTCTGTCTCTCTCTCTCTCTCTCTCTCTCTCTCTCTCTCTCTCTCTCCCTCCTTCCTCACAAGGTAAATGATAGAACTAGGCACCTCATGTTCTTGCTGCTTTCCTTTTCCCACCACAACACACTTGCTGTGTCCCTTGAACTGTAAGCTAAAGTAATTCCCTCCTTCCTTAACATCCATCTTGTTAGATATTTGCTCACCACACAAGAAAATTAGTCAATACACTGACCTCTTGGTTTAATAATATGGACATCATTCAGTGTTTATCCTCTCTGTATTTAAGCAAATGCAGACTTAGATCTTTTTTAATGGTTGCAGAGTTTCCCAATGTGTAAAGTTTTTGCAACCAATTAATTAGCTTATGATGGACATTTGTGTGGTTTCTAATTTCTTATTATTGTGACTAATACCACAGCGATTGCAATTTAGACATAATATGTAACATTTGCTGATTCTCTAAAAATAATCAATAGGAATAATTCCAGAATGTAAATTTATGGATTAAATAATATTTGGAATTATTCAGAGAGAGGCTATGCTGCACGATATACTCTCCACATGTTTTCGTGCACAACTTGCAGAAGTTTAGTCTATTTCACAGGTACTAGAGGAAACTCATTTCCATCTCATTCTGAACTTTTTCTGTTACATAAAATCTCTTTAAAACAAGTGGAGTTAGCACCAGAGGTACACTAGGCTTCTTGATTTTCATGACCTCAAAAATTCTATTTCTACTTCAAATAATGTTTCCTTTAGATTACATGAGAATAACTTTGAAAAGAGGACCCAAGCAAGGATGTTTGCACACCCTGGCAGGCTGCTGAGAATTCAAGCAAAACTTTACTGCACCAAATCTGAAGGACAGAGGTCTAGGACAGTGAATTAATTAGAATAGTATTATTAATCTAGGGCATGTCTACGGAGCTGAAAACTAAGCATAGGGCACTTCCGTGAGTTTATTCTTAAAATGAGAGGTGAGATAATGTTTCCACCAATTTATCAGTTAAGGGCTTGTTTGTAGAAAAACTATTTAAATAAGTCTATATCAGCAATACTTAGTTCTAGAATATTTTCCCTGTCAGCATTTAACCACATGAAAATGAACAGCATAAATATGTGAAGAAGTTTGGGTGATCTTTTGAAGACAAAGTGTAAGAGAAGAATAACTTTGATTTTATACCTATGTGCATTTAATATTTAAGCATAGAATGTAGAAGAGCAGAAACACTGCGAGTAAATGTTATTTCTGTTCTTTCTATTCCACGTGTCTATCATTTTACATGGTCTGAGCTCACCTGTGTGGCCAATGGTTTTTGGTGAATGATGGTTATATCTGTAAGTTTGGGATGCTTTTCTAGGACTTCATGGACTGTTTGGCTCACAGTTGTGACATTCAGTCCGGAACTCTGATGGTTGATTCTGTCTCTATTTAGAATTGATTTCATATTGAAATATGTCTCTCAATTTCTACTCAAAAATAACCTGGATGGAAAATGTTTTGAAGTTGAATGTTAAAGTGAGAAAATGGTTGTGATCTAGGCTACTATATTTATCTCTGGGAACACTTCTAATAAAAGAAAATTGGCATGACTGTGTGTGTGTGTGTTGCTTTTTAAATACATTATCTGTGTTTACCACTGGGGTAAAGCTAAAGCCATTGTTCAAGAACAAGTGCCTTGATCCAACGTGGCAGGGTCCCCATGACACAGGACAACAACAGGATATCCAAGAGGAGTCCCTGTGAGGATCTAGTATTGCTGCTGTAGCAGAAGCCAGAGTCCTCATTTACAAGTAAAGATGTGTGGACAAAGGAATATACTATGTGGCACACTGTAGTGTCCACATTGAGATGTTTCATTTGTTTGTTTCCTTGTATTTTGTTTTATTTTATTTTTTGTTGGGGGGGGGGAGTTTGCAAGGGTAGAGAGTGGATATGAAGGATTGGGGTGCATAAAGTTGAATTCACAAAGAATCAATAAGTTTTTTTTTTAAGGAACAATTGCATTTTTAAGACAGCGTGAACATTACCAGGAAAAATAACAACATACATAGGAATTGATTTCTGAAAGGTATAGGATCAGCATGAAGGGGAAAATGAAGTTTTACTAAAGATCAGTCCTCCTGTTATGAAAGTCCTAAAATTACAGTAAAGAACAAAACCTGGGCATGGGGAGATGACTGAGCAGGTGAAGGGCTTGCCTTGCAAGCATGGGGACATGAGTTAACCCCCAAGCCCACAGAGGTGTGTACTGGTAACCCCAGTACTAGAGAGGAAGAGACAAGTGGATTCCAGAGCTTGCTGGTCAGCCAAACAGCCTGACCGAATTGGAAACTTCCAGGCCCCAGTGAGACCCTGCTTCACAAAAAGGAAAAACAAAACAAAACAAAAAAACAAACATCACCTGAGGAAGAACACCTGAAGTTGCCTTCTGACCCCCACATACCGATGTATACACATAAGCCCTTGCACACGCATGGGCACCAGCACACTCATGGGCACATGCACACACACCAGAGACAGAAAGAGAGACAGAAACGGGCAGACAGGCAGAGACAGAGAACAAAACGCTATTTAAATTAAGGTGCACGCCTTCTTCTTTGGTGAGATGAGTCAGTAGTAAAAAGATGACGATTGTTTTTATGTTGACCTATCAATCTGCCAGTTAAAAAGGAAGCTAAGGTCATGAGAGAATTTGAGTAAATAGCTCTAAAGTTCATGTGAAAGAGTGATTATTAGGAAGAGCCAGATTTGTTCTAAAACAAATAAATAAACTACATCGAGGAAGTAGTATGACAAAAAGTAACATTAAAATCTGCAGCCAAGAGATTAAAAATGATGTCACTGGCATGTAAGAAAATAGACATTCAATATGATGTGACAGAGGTGGGAGGAAACGCAAATTATATGGCAATTGCCAGGACTATAAAGAGGCTTTCTACAGCATACAGCAGACAGACTTCTGAAAATGGTGGTACACACCTATCCTCCAAGCACTTGGTAGGTGGAGACAGGAGGATCAGAAGTTCAAGGTCACCCTCAGATACAAAGTGAGTTCAGGCCAACCTGGACTGCATCCTGTCTCAAAAAAAATTTTTTTAAGCAAGGTATGGTGTTACAGGGCTTTAATATCAACATTCAGGAGGCAAAAGTAAGCATATTTCTGAGTTCCAGGCCACCCAGGGATACATTGGGAGAACCTGTCTCAAAAACAAAGAAACAAAGTAAGAACAAAATACATTTTAAAATAACCAGGTAAATAGCACTACCTCACACACCTCTTGACCAGTTGAGGGGAAAAACACATCTAGAGCCCCTGTGTTCACTTCCTACATTAAAACCTGCTACTTCTGAGACACCGTGCTGCACACTTGAAATCCCACCACCAAAGAGGCTCAGATAGGAAAGTCTTGAGTTCAAGGTCAGCAGGGGCTATAAATGAAAAAGAAACTATGCATTTTCAATGCAAAATGTAAAACTCAAACAAATACTAGAAAAACAAAAAACAATAAACAAAATCCAAAAGCAACTGTTGATTTTGCACTGGGGAATATATGCCTAGCAAATAGATAAAGGAGAAAAATTAGTCAATTTGGTTAATAGTAGCTGAATCATTTTCTCCTAAATATTAATTTTCTCCTAAATAGGAGTGAGAAGAAATTGCTCAACCATATTTAACAAAATAAGTAATAATTATAGGTCATTAAGAGAAAGTTAAACTTTCTAGAAAAATAGGCAAAGGACATGAAAAGGCCAGGCAAACTCAAAAAAGAACATGTATTCTTGACTAATAAACATATTTTTGAAGCCTTAAATATTACAAAATAATGAAATACCAGCAAAAGTTAGGTCAAATATGGAGGTATATTTTTAAGGAATTATGGCATACACATATGATGAAGTATGATGCAATCATTAAGATGTTACAGAATAATACTGACATGAAAAGCATGCGCAACATTTAAATAATGAAGAATACTCAGAGGCTGGCCTGGTGACTCAGTGGATAAAGTTGACTGCCTCCGAATCTCAAATCCTGACTGTGATTTGCAGGACCCTCAAGGTGAAAGGAGAGAGCTGCTAACAAACTATCCTGTGATCTTCACATTCATGTGCACATACTAATAAACAGATCTCTGAAAACTAAGATATTCAGGACCTGCAAGATTTAAATTTTGTTTTTTTAAAAATAGATGGAATATGTATTAATATATATGCAGGAAAAAGTAGAATGCTAGATGCCAAATGTTAAAATCATTAGCACACTTGTGCGATGTACAGAGGAATCCCTTACTGTATTGCTAGGGATGAGAATCCATCTGGGACATCATCAGATAACTAAAAGTAGAATGGTATGATCCCACCCACAATCCCGACATTGGCTTATATCCAGAGATGCGATTTCAGCGTATCAGGGGTAACTGTGCATTCCTGTTCTCTACATTGTTTTCCAGAGGAGCCAGAAAATGGAAATAAGCTAACTGTCCATCAGCTGATAAAAAGGTGGTGAATAAGAGACTGGGCCTCATCTATAAAAATTAATGCTATCAACTATCGATGAGAATGAGACCCTGCTGTTTATGACTACTTGGATTGAACTAGTGATTCTCAAGCCGGGCACTGAACAACAGGGATCGTGGGGGATAAGGGAGAGGAGGGAAGGGAAACTGTGGTCAGGGATGTAATGTATGACGAAGAGAAAGAAAGAAGGAAAGGAGGAGAGAGAGAGAGAGAGAGAGGGAGAGGGAGAGGGAGGAGAGAGGGGGGAGGGAGGGAGGGAGAGACAGGGAGGGAAGGGGGAGGGA